>CAWUHX010000080.1:573455-754319 GCA_963922205.1 Romanomermis culicivorax | reverse complement strand
ATCTTATATTTTTTAACTTTTTCATAAATATCGAATTTTTAGAAATTTTGGGCATAGGCTTAAAAGAAAATGACATTTTCTAAGGTCATCAAATGTCACTAATTCTTATAGAAGACTACTAACTATTATTACTGATACATATTCGGTCATTAATTTTTTCTTTTACTTATTTTTGCTTTATTTGGCAAAACATTGCTCCTTCTATTTTATGTCAAATAAATTTGAAATTTTTGCATATTCTTTCGACAAAAAATTGGTGACCCATGAGTGACATTCATTGTTGGACTCAACATTCACATGTTGTCGATTGCAGTGTTGCTTTATTTAGATGTGAGGCAGATATACTGTAAATTTTGCAACATAGTAGAATGAAATCTAAACAGTCGTAGGATATCTCATGCTCTGGTTCCATGAGACAGCTTACAGTTGTAGTATCGAAAAGATTACAGTCCTGCATGACAGAATTGCAAGACACAGATATGGATACAAAGCTGAATGATTACAGGGATGGGCAGGGGGGAACCTGAACTACTTAGAAGGATTTTGCTACATAATTGAAAATTTTATTATAAGATTGCATTCTTGTGTAGATATTTTAAGAGAACAAAATCCTGAATGGTTGAGTCTTCAATGACAAATTGGTGAGGATATGCTTTCTCTTGAAAATGACATCTGCGATCAGTTAATCAGTCAACCGGCAATTTTCCTGAACTTATGTTGGATGGCAAAGAAACAATATCCCAATTAGAATCTAAACTGTCAGAAGTTAGAAATATTTTTAAATCTATATATGCAAATTCCACTTTAGTCAGCAATCAACCATCTAAATAACAAGCAACTACTCTCGTGAATAGCGAACCTCATTCACACAGTATCCAGTTGCGGAGGCATCAGTTACCTATATACTATGGAAATCATTTACATTGGACAGAATTTTGAGATTCCTTCCAGTCCACTGTTCATATTCAATCAGTCTCCAAGTTCAACCATTCAATTATCTTTTGAGTATGCTAAAGGGATCAGCTTATATAGCCATTAAAGGCGTCTCAGTAACAAACTCTAATTATTCAGTAGCTATAGATATCCTAATGGAACGTTTTGGTGATCCAAACGTAATATAGCGACTTCTTTATTCAGAATTAAGGAAAATTGCTGTATCATCAAGCAGGACCATTGACTTCTGTCATACTTTACAGTCAATTGAGCGGGTATGTAAACAGCTAGCTTTTCCAGAAGAAAATTCGGATCAGTCAACTTCAGTTATGAATATTCTTGAAAAGTTACCCAATAACGTTAATCCCGATGAAACTTGGCAAATTGGAAAACTTTCGGGAAATTTAAATAATCCAGATTCAGTAAGAGGAGAAGCATATCAAATATCAGTTACATGGGGCTCCGAAAATCCAAATCTAGAAAAAAACAGAAATTCCAAAATACAAAGAATCAGTATCAAAATGGAAGTTATAAAGAACCAACAAATGCATTTCCAACTTTTTCGGCATCTTCAAGTCCCAGTACTCATAATGGTAAATTTTCCGCAACTAATAAATCTAAATGTGAATGCATATTTTGCTCAGTTGATCAGCTTACAATGTACTTATCAGTAGGCTCTCGTAAGTTGAGGATTCAGGATCAAAAACTTTGCTTTAGATGTACAAAGTTGGGTCATGTGGTATCACAGTGTCAGGCTAACAGGCCACGTCCATATTGCCAAGGAAATCACAATAGGTGTTGTAATTAAGACGGCACGTATACCCTGGCTACCTGGCTTCGGTTCTTGGGAGATCCTAACTTAGTTCTACCCCTAACACTAACTAGGCGAGACTGAGATAAGATGCAGGGCATAGTTGAAGACGGTTGTGAAACGAGAAGATTATTATTAAACACAACACAATAGAGGTTAAAAACTACAAAAGAATGTCACAAAGGACCAAACACCAAGCTGAGAGCACACTGGTGGACAACTAACACTGTCCAACAAATCACACACACTAATATCAAAAGCAAACTTTTAAAATAGACGCAGTCAGTGTGCGTCAGAGATGCCAAGCAAACGTCGTTGCACGAAAAACTAATAATTTTATCGAATGAATAAAATGGCAAAACGGTGCTGAACCATAACTGAACCTTATTATGCAAAACATTCTTGTCCATTTTTGTTTTTGATGCCAAAATTAATATAGCATAAACCGTTTTGAAAGATTTGTTTACCTAATGAAAAGAGAACCTTCTTTAGCAACAAAGAAATTTGGAAAAATAAAATGATGATAAATAGAGGACCAAAGGTCAGAGGAATGGACCCTCTGACAAAGGGCTTAATGTCTCAAAAATCAGAAAGGTGATAAACTTATAACTGTATCACCATCAATGAACTCTATTAAGCCAGAAAACTATGATTTTCAGGGACAACCGATAGAATCAAACTCAGTATCCGTTTTAGCTGATGAACATTGTGAACATGCTTCAATGTCATCACCTGTTAAGCCCGGTTCATACTTCTGCTTGGCGAGCAAAAAGTTAATTATTAAAGATTATATTATTAGTTAATTATTAACTATATTTTCATAAAAATTATGTAAAGAAAAAATTTCATTTGCAAAATGAAAAAAGATCTCTTTTCTTGAATTACTTTTTTAAGTTTAATGTTAATTTTAAAATTTTATCTACTTTTCAATTTTTAAAATTTAGATTTATCTCATATTTTATTTTAATTTTATTTATTTTATTAATTATTAAAATAAATTGAATTAATAAATTTATTTTTAACTTTCAGTTATTTGAAATCTTAATTTTTTGTTTAATCTTAATAAATTTTTTTGGTTTATTACCTTGCTTTTGATCATTGGGATGTTATTTTACAAATAATATTTTTGTTAGTTTACTAATTTGAGGGACAATATTTTTTTCTTTTTTATCTAAATTTTCAAAATTATTCTTTAGAAATTTGTTACCTTTTAGAGCTCCTTTATTTTTATGATTTTTTTAATTATTGCAGAGCTATTAAGTCAATTTATTCGACCTCTAACATTAAGGTTGCGATTAATAGCAGCTCCGAGCACGGCTCCGAGCATGTTCGGCGAGCATGCTCGGGGATGCTCGGCCAGCATCTTGCTCGGTGAGCATGCTCGGAGTTGGTTCATACTTCGCGAGCCAATTTTTCGCGCCTTTTGAAATGTATTTTTCCAAAACCTTGAAAATTCGCCTTCTTACCCATTTGTTGCATTGCTTGATCAAAAGAAATCGAAGACGATGGTCAGTGCGTCCTATGAACAGGGCGAGGTCACAGTTTGGTCAACATGACACACTTTTTTCGAACTTGAATAATAATGATGCAGAGCGATTTTTTCAAATTTACCGCATGCCGGGACCATGCTCGCCGAGCAACGAGCAGAAGTATGAACCAGGCTTTACGGAATCCAAAAACACTTTGTCGGGTAGCCAACGGACTTACATTACTAATGATTGTGCTGGAAAGTTAGCCTTATTCAAGTTTATTAAGGAAATTTCGCTTCAAAGGTTCCCCAATAGATAACAACTTTTTTAGTAAATTTTGGTGTTCTTCCAAGTGATGGATAATGTAAACAGTTGTGTGCCTCCACAGTTCCATGTATTTCTTATGATCTTCAAATTTCTTCTTTAAAGGAGGAAGATATATGGGAACTTGAGTTAAATGATATTCCAGAAGAACTAATCATTCCAGAACACTTGGGTGAGAATAAGACAGTGAAACCCGATATACTAATTGGAATTGATTATTTTTGGGACTTTGTAAAAAATGATACAGTCCTCAAGTTCCCCTCTGGTCTCATGTTAATCAACACCACCATGAGATGATTTTCTCTGGTTAACAGGACATAGATCGTTTAAATGCCAAGTACAGTAACAATTCCAATTTAAATCTCATTTCCATCAGTATGGATCAATGTTCTCATACAGATCATAACTCAAGTGACGGTACTACAGTACGCAGTATTTCAGAAATTAAGACTCCTAAGTTAGAAAAATTTTGGGATTTAGAAACAATAGGTATCAGAGATAATCCACATGTGAATGACGATGATCGTTAGCTCGATTCAATGATGCAGTTGTATCCAAAAATCACAGATGCGAGGTTAAGTGGCCATGGAAATCAACATCAGAGGACTTGAAAGACTTGGTCAATGTTTTGGGCGATTAAGATCCTCATCCAGACGCTTTCAAACTGATTCTCTTTTATTAGAAAAGTATGATAAAATCTTTCGAGATCAATTAGTTAAAGGTATAATTGGAAAGGTAGAAATGAAAACTAATTTCCGCAAACATTATCGTCCTCATCATCGAGTACTTACTCCTCAAAAGTCAACAAATAAAGTAAGAATTGTTTATGACGCTTCTGCAAAATGCAATAAGCATGAGAAATTTCTTAATGATTGTTGGTATAGAGGTCCCATTATGTTGCCTGATCTATATGGACTTCTCATGAAATTTCGCATTTTTCCTTTCGCCATAACATCAGACATTGAAAAAATATTTCTGCAAATTGCTTTACAATCGGAAGATACAGATGTTACCAGGTTCATTTGGTTCAAAAATCCAGAAATTCCTATATTAGAAAATAATTTGCAAGTTTATCGATTTACCCATGTACCTTTTTGAATAATTTCAAGGCCTTTTCTTTTGAATGCGACTGTTAAGTTTCATTTGAATAGTAGTAAAAACGAAAATATCAGAGAACTATCTTAGTATCTATACGTTGATAATTTAGCAACGGGGGTTAGAAATGATCAAGAAGCATACAACTTATGTCGTGAATCAAAAACAGCATTCGATGATGCCTCTATGAACTTAAGAGAATGGGCATCAAATTCTCTGGAATTCCTGGAAAGCATTGATCCTAAAGATAAGCAAGATAAGGTTGAATGCAATATTGTAGGTACTACTTGGGACAGGATTAATTATATCTTTATAATCTATATTTAATTAAAGATTAATATAAATGGAAAAATATTTCGATTGACTGGAAAACAGTGTCATGTTTCTCTTTTATCAGTGCATTTTCTTAATCATACTTGGTTGAGAGATAATCAAGAACAATGACCAATTTCTAGTACAGTCTCAGAATCTATTAAAAATCTTCCTAACGTTTCAAATGACAATTTAATTGACACTGAAATTTTGGCTTTGCAGGTTCCTTAAATGTTGCAGTTTACGTTTTACGCTTCCTAAAGTAAAAAATATGGAATGAAATTTCTGTTGAAAAGTGCAATAAAATCAAAAATACTCTTCATTCTAAAAACCTGGATGAGGTTATAAAAGATAATGGTGTTACCACAATCTCAGAAACAGAGATAGCCAAGTATATTCTTATTAAGGAAATTCAAAGTACTCATTTTCATGATCTAATTGAAAATATTGGAAAATACCAGGAACCACATCATTCTTAATATTATAAACAATCAGGTATAAAATTTGATGATGATAAAATTCTGCGCTGCTATGTTAGATTCCAAAATGCTAATATTTTTGATGACAGTAAAATTCCAATTTCAATTCCTCGACATTACGCTTTGAACAAACTCATAATCACGGAGAAACATAAAGACGTTATGAATTTTGGCATAGAACATACTTTGTTTGTTTTATTGGATACCTAAAGCTTTTGACAACTCGCAGGACTTCAATCCTACCTTTAGGTATCCAATAAAAAAATTTTAGGTATCCAATAAAATTTGATACCTAAAGGTAGAATTGAAGTCCTGCGAGTTGTCGAAAGCTGTTTTCTTTGTAAAGAATATAATATTGGCCCTTATCAACTTCTTCAAATTCCTCCATATCCAACTGAGAGAGTTACAGAAGCAAGATTATTTCAATTTGTAGGATTAGATTATTTAGGACCCATGTATATAAAGTTTAGGAATGAAAAAGTAAAAATTTGGGTCTGTATCATTACATGTTTAGCTACTGGGGCAATCCATTTAGAACATATCTCTGATTTGAGACACAATTTCTGTAAGAATCAGCCGAGGCCTGTAGTTAAGTGTGATAAGTAAAAAATTAATCATACCTCAAAAAATGTATCTTGTACAGGTTTTTGCGCTGAACAACATGCCAATATTCGTTTGATCTGAAAATCGAAATTCGTTTTGTAACATCAAACCAGAGGTTCAAATTTTTTACAATTTTTGAAATTTTAGGTCACAATCATTGAAGGCCTATAAGTAATCAGGTATGCAATGTAGATCATTAAAACTTTGTCAGAGAATGTAACAATGTTTAGTGTATACGCACGACACATATAGATATATGTAGCATCAAAATTATGGTTTATACTACACTTTAAATTCAAAATTTCAGCGGATTTCAATGACTCAAATTCACACACTTTTGTACCCCATAGAGTCAAATAATGAGTGTCATTAATTAAACTCCACTATGCTATGGATGGACCCCTTGGCCACATACCCACAAAATTTTATCAAAATAAAAAAACCATTGAGTGCGCCACAGTGAAACAAGTAGAAGCCATTTTTGAATCAAATTTTAGAATTTTTGGTTCAAAAAAGCAGTTATTCACCCAAAATTCTAATAATCCAACTAAAACTTTATGCATTGCAGGCTGACATCTTGACCATATACCCATAGGGTTTGGTCATAATATCATTATCCCTTCCATGGGAAATTACACAAAGTTAAAGGCATTCTTGATATTGTTAGAAAAACTTCAGGGTTCAAAATGCTGTTCCATTTAGTCGGAATTTTATCAATTTTAGTTCAAATCGACTACATTGCAGCGACAGTATGTGGCAACGTACCAATCAACTTGCATCAAAAGTATTGACACCCGTTGTATATTGAAAAAGTAGAAAATTATGTTCTTTGGGTTAACTATAAAATGGAAGATTGTTCAAATTTTTAGCAAAAACTGATAAAGTAGTGAACCAACATAAACTTTTTAAGTCTTTCTCAGATAAATGGGACCCACATGGACACAAGATACTATATTAGAGCTAAAAGAAGTAAAATTGTATTTAAAAGGTGATTATTGACACCACATAAAGACAAAATCCCATATTTCTGATCACTGTTCATGGCATGCTGTTTGTGATCCAATACATCCAGAGTTATAAGAGAAATAAGCAGATCATGTTTATGACATGGAATGTGACAATTGTGAGCAGTTAAAGAAGACACTGTAAGACATCAAAGAGACAATGACTCAATTCCAATTCACAAACTCAATTGGTAAATTTGAAGCTGAATATTTGGCTGGTGAAAGTATGATTAATATTTTGGAATGGCGTCAACACCAGCTTTGATCAATGCACCAAATGAAGCATAGAAAGACACGATTGGCTACCTGCAGAAGAATAATGAATCTTAATTGGGCAATGAAATTTCTGCCTTCCAGTCGACTGGAAGATCAGTCAAGATGGTTTGGTAAGTGCAGTTTGCCATGGAACTGCAGGTATGTCCTTGTGATGAAAAGTGGACACTACACCACCACACATTTGTCCGTGTTTTCAACTCGCTTTCACAAGACAGTAATGCAACTATCGGACTACTGACAGACACATTAACAAAAATCAAGGCAGAGCAGCCCACAATCAATGCAGCTTTTGTGCGATCTGACAATGCTGGAAGTTTTCATATCTCTCCAACCTTGCTCATAGTGCCAAATATATCTCAGAAAACAGGTGTGGCTATCAAGAACTAGGACTTCTCTGAACCTCAATTTGGTGAAGTCCCATGTAACCGAATTGCTGCACTAATAAAGAGGCAAGTTCGACTGTTTATAAATAAAAACAATCAATGTACAACTGTAACGTACCTGCTAAAGCAGTACTGTAAATAAATAGCATACTGTATGTGATAAACATTTATTAAATATTATTCATTTTCGTATTTTATCGTCTCAAGGGTGTCTGGGATTCACACCCAAACATTCTTATAAAATTACGTGAAGTACTTTATTTTGATCCGTTCACACCCCGGTAGCCCAATTAAGATGCCCCAATTAATTTGCACAAACGGCAGCTGGTCCCCTAGAACCTACACTAAACTACACATTCCACAGCTACTGTAATCCCCCGTGAAAATCGTAAACAACACCTGCACACAGTAAAATACGTAAAAGCCCTGCTAGACAGTAGTCTCAAGTGTAACAGTAGCGGCAGCCCCACAAAACATGTGTATACAGAGAAACCGATACAGGAAGCATGCACAGAAGCACAGAGGTGTGGCCAAGCCCACCGTAGAAAGCAAGCGAAGCACGGAAAGCATACAGTACCAGGAAAGCATTAGAAAGGCGTAACTAAGAAAGCATAAAAAGCGTAGCAGGAAGCAACAATTGGCGGAAGAAGATGGACAGAAGCTCGACCTCCCGCGACGCCCAGGGAGTGGCCAAAAACGTCGTATAAAAGAAGAAGCAAAGCCTGATTTAGGGAGTTGTTAGATTGTTGGAATCGTTTCGTTTTTGATCCGCATCGGTTCACTTTATTTGCAAGCAACCATCTTCGAAAGCAATTAACCATGTCGTATATTTTATTTGCAAGCAAACGCGCCGTCCATTTTTGTTATTCGATGTTCAAGCAACCGTCGATCATTCTTTGTATTATCGTATTATCGTCTCGCGGCACCCCGTTCCGTTATAGCCGTTCCCGCCGTAACGCCATTGGTTAAAGTAAAGTGCTTCACACAAAATCTGGTCGTTACATATTTTGGTGACCGTACCATACCGTTAACCACTGGAACTCCCTGCCCCCAATTAGGTGTACTCTTATCCAGGCATTTAGAAGCATTAGATAATACAGTAGTAATCATTTCCTACAGTAAGACAGTATTCGTAGAAAGCAAACTGGAAATCCCCTCCAACGAAACATTAAGCGATACATTTAAATGAATACAGCGTGAAGCAAAAATTGAAGCATTTAAGCAGAAATCCCAGCATAAACCAAGAATGACCCACCAAACACAAGATCATTTAGGAGAAATCGTTAGAGAGCAGATAAACGATTTATTTTCAGAACATTTTCATACCCTACGCACACAATTGAATCAGAATACAGTAAACCCTACCCTAATAGACGATCTAAGAACAGCAAACATTCGTAATAACATGGCAAATAATTTCTACGCGAAGCCTACAGTATTCACGGGCGGCGTGACCCAACATTTTGGTGAATGGAACAAAAGATTAGAACAATTCATGGCACTCCAAGGCATGAAAGATACAGACGTACAGTTAAAGTTGGCATGTTTAGAGATTCATTTAGGAGGAGCCGCGTTAGCAAAATTCAAAAGTTTAGCCAATTCCGAAAACCCTCCTCACACATACGAGCAGTATAAAGACGCATTACAGGCATTTTTCCCAAAAAGTAGAGATAATGAGCTACATCAACAATTCTTACGCGAAAGAAAACAAAAGCGTTCAGAAACAGTAACTGAATTCTTATTTGATCTAGAACATCTCGCAACCCTCGCCTACCCTAACTTTAACAAGAGACACACCAGAAATGATCATAAAACCCCTCTTTGTAGAAGGTATGCAAAACGAAATCTGGGAAGCAATTAAGTATAGACGGTTCGCAACTTTCAAAGAAATGCCAGATGAAGCAGCTTACATGGATTAGCAAATTCTTGGAAATGAGTTAAAATCTAATACCCTTCCCTTCATACCCCCAAAACCCGAACCCATCTTTTCCCTAACCAAAAATACAGACCAGCAGGATCTTTTGCATCAGTTAGAACAACAAGTAAAAGATTTACAGTTGCAGATCAAACAAAAACCTCAACCCCCACAACAAAGTAGCTACAACAATTTCAGTAACAATACTTTCAGTAGGAATAATGCTTACAGAAACAATACCACCCCTAGGCAACCCACATGCTTCCAGTGTGGACAAATTGGACAACGTAGCTCGTAATTGTAAATCAGTAGGCACCAGAAAAGCATGTGAAATTTGTTTCCGTAATAATCACAGTACACGTGATTGTAAAAGCCGATGCATCCACTGCTCCCAAACAGGACATAGATCTGATAACTGCCTTTCCAAACCCTACTCAAATTTTCAATGTTTTCTATGCAAGCAGAGAGGTCATACAAGTAGGTACTGTCCGAATCAACAGAGTCGTAATATTCAAAATTGCATTGAGTACAAGCAACCCCAACCCCTCATGGACATTGATGACCCCGCATTTTACTCAAAATTACCGGCCATAACTAACGGCCCTCAGACTACTTTAGGAACCATTATGCCCGCTACCCACCGCGGTAGTGAGGAATACGTCCTCGACCTGGATGTACCCGATTGGTGCGCCATGTCACCACCCCCCCACACCTGAAGCAGCAAAAATCGAAAAATCGCCGCCCACAATCCCCGTAGGCTACAAGATCCCCCGTAAGCAAGACACCACGCCGCCCACCTGTTGGGGTGGCTCCAGGTGCACGTGTTCAGCTTCCGGCCTCGGTGCGCAGGGGGTTGGACGCCGTGAAAAGTGGCGAAAAGAAAATGATAAATTTGCATAGATTTATGCTGCCACTGTTTTGTGACTTTTATGTCTTTTTATTAGTGTTAAAAAGATTATGTTTGGGGAGCGTCGCCGCCATCGCTCCAATTATAATATTTATTGTTTATTATTATTTTGTGGCGTCGCCAGTCGTCACCCAATACAAATGGGTCCTGTAAGTTGTTTTGTTTTGTGAGTGCAGGGGAGGCTCTTATAAGGTTAGGAATTGGAGACTTGGGTAGGATCTCCTGAGGTACGTGCCAAGGTGTTCTGCCTGAGGTTTAGTGAAAGTTCTGGCGAGTATCTGGTTAAAGGTCTGGGAGAGTTTTGTTGTTGTTGTTGTTGTTAGCCTGTGGTCAGAACTGTTGCATCGTATTGACCCCACAGCTGCCTAACAAGTGGTGGACTCTTAACGCCTCTCACGAGGGATAACCCGAGAACCACCAGAAAAATAACTAAACCTCCTGGGTTTTATTTACAGGCACATACCCGAAAAGTTAAAAAGATGAGTATTCCAGTAGGAAAAACTTTGAGGACTCCTCCTAGGTCACATGAACCTAGTGTTTCGAATCTCGACTCTGCTGAAGAACACGCAGCGGTAGAACAGGTTCAAGCACAGGCGCCTGAGACTGAAAGAAGAAGAGAGAGTAGAATTGCGAAGTGGCAAGAATTGAAGAGGAGTTGAGGAAGAGTAGTTTTGAGATGGCTAGGCAAGCCGAGATTGAAACTACTGTAAGTGGTAGTGTCAAAGGTCATCAGACCTTTGAGAGAGAGAGACCGACGTTGCCCCCGAAGTTGGTCCATCCGATGGCCGAGACGCTGGAGGAGATTAGACGGAAATTGAAACCAGCATGGAGATCAAACATGGTGGACATGAATTAGGACGAATATTACGAGGACGCGCCGGCCGATTTATACGACGATAAATATTCGAGGCGATACGACCCCGAAATTACGAATTGGAGTGGACGAGAGGATCAAAGGGATCGAGTCGATCCCAAGGATTTACGAATTAATGCGCTGGAAAAGAAAATGGAATTATTGATAAAAGTAATCGAAAGCGCGCAAATTAAGGAGAAGGAAACGGAAGAAGATCAATGGAAGAAGATAGGTGAGTCTTCTTACCTTGAGAGTAGAGTTGAAAGAGTAAGTGAACCTAAGAGAGAGGTTCATTCAGAGATTTATGTAAAGTCTCAAGATGATAGAGACAAATATTTGGGTAGAGATAGAGGTTGGACTGAGGAGCCGCAGAGTTTGAGGAATGCTGAACAAGCACAATCGAATGCCTACGGTTACTCAGAGAATAGGAGGTCTAGGGAAAGGAAGGTGACTATTTGCGACGAATCGTCCCAGGGAGAGGACAGATTTTCTCGTCCCACTCCTTGGAGAGATACCACAAATAGAGCTGACCTTAGCCCTGAGAGGAGGAGAAAGAAAAAATCGAAGAGTAGAAAAAGATCTCACAGATCTAGAGCTAGGAGTAGACATTACTCAGATAGTGATAATAGCAGTTCATCTACGTCGAACTCTAGCTCAAGTGTGGAAGTTGATGTGAGAGATGTGGTAAAGGCCTTGAAACATAGAGCTTTACATGATAGTATAAAGCCGATGGAGGCGTTGAAATTTTTTACTGATCTGGAAAGTGAATTTCTGGAGAATACTGCGGATAAGGTAAAGAAGGAGTGTTTGAGAAGGTTGTCTCAAAATACGGCTAGGAGGATAGCGAGAACATCCTCAAGTTATACAGAAGCGCGGAGAAATATTTTAAAGTATCTCGCGCCGACTTATGATTTGATGATGCTCAAAAGAGAGTTGTTTAATATGAAACAGGAAGAAGGCGAGTCAGCCTTAGAGTTTTTAAAGAGGTTAAGTAATCATGTAGATCTGGTCTATGCAGATCAGACTGATCAAGTAAGGCAAGAGAATATTATTAATGCCTTCATTTATAAGAGTAGTCCATTTTATCAGACAGAGTTGCAGGATGTATTGCCATTGATGAAAACTTGGCAAGACCTTGCATACGCCGTGACTCAGATTGATAAGAAGTATAGGATTGTGTTTACTACTTTTGGAGCCAAGGATAAACCAATTGTGGTGAATCAAGTTGTAGCTACGGAGGAGAAGTGCCTGGAAATTGCTTTTGTAGGGAATGCTCCGTATGGAAGTACTAAAAAGTATAACCAGATGAAGTCAAGACCACAAAATCAGTTGCAAAAGGCAGTGGAAGAGGAGAAAAATGAGGAGAATGCTGAAGAGATGCAACCTGGCCCGTCGCCTCGTGATGTCAAAAAGTCTAACGAGGAGCAGGCCAAGGAGTCTTTTTTAGCTATTCTCTCAAAGGAATGGCTACAATTGGTTCAGAAAGTGGATAAATTACAAGTTACTCAGAATGAGGTTTTAAAGGAGTTGACTACTGTGAAGACTGCATCTGCTGAAAAGCAGAAGCAGTTGAAGCAGCAGAGACCCTACTGCATATATCATAAGAATAATACTCATGCTACGGAAGAGTGTAAGACATTAGCATACCGGCGTCAGCAACAGCAACGCGGTGGATTTAACCGTGGCATGTCTAATCAGTATTATGGTGGTGATAGAAATGCTTCATTTAGAGGAAAATTTAGAGGTAGAGGTGGACCTCAGTTTGGATTTAGAGGAAGAGGAAGAGGTGCCTATTATGTAGGATTCCCCGAAGAAGATCAAATGTACGGGTATGACCCAGAGTTTGAGAGATACAGGGAATTCTGCAGACTTAGAGAGCAAGGCATCCAGTTGCAGAGGCAGCCTCAGTTGATGCTACCTGCATCAACTAGTCAACCGGCTATTCAGGCTAGTACCGTCCAGGATCAATCTGGATCATTTGTTTCCAACCAGTTGCAACCTAGTTCGCATAAAGTAATGGTGACAAGCCGTACAGATGTGGATGATGAAAGCGAGCAGAGTAGAAACAAATCATCAAGTTTGGTTCTCGGAAGTATTATTCACCTGGATAAGGTAACACCTCTAGAGAAGGTAAAGGAAAGAGATTTGGCTCATGTGAAGTATGGAAGAAAAGCAACGGACATGGAGAGAAGGTCGTTGGAAAATTATCTGAAAATGGTCCCATTCTACATAAATGTAGTTATCAAAGAAATGGCTACCAGAGCTTTAATATATACAGGAGCTCAGTGTACAATCATGTCTTCTAAGCTCTTGAAAAGGGCATTAGACGTTGATTATACAGTGTACCCTCCTATCCTTAAAGTGACTGTAGCTGATTGAAAAAATGTGCATGCCTATGGGTATGTACCAGTTTGTATGAAGACCGAATTCGGAAGTTTTCCAGTCAATGCTATAGTGTTGCCAGATGCAGGTGAGGACCTGATCTTGGGCACAGATTTTTTAGCACACCCAGATTTAGGTGTGGTGATTGATTTTAAAAGAAATGCCATGACGATACAAGGCAATGAGAAAAAGACTGACATAGTTCAAGTTCCTTCTGTAACTACTGTGCAAACGGTAATGGAAGAAGTGACTAAAGTCAGTGTGGCGTCGACTGATTGCATAAATCAAATTGTTTATCCAAAAGTTTGTCTGCTAAAGACAACTGTTGCAATTGTTGCATGTGGGAAAACCTACATTCCATATGGAACAGATGTTTTGATGAAGGCAAAACTTTGGGATCAACATGGAGATGCCACGTTGAACGGAATTATTGTCGAATCTAAAGATTCTGAAAGGAAGTTCAGAATGGAGAAAGCGGTTGTAGATGGATCACAAGAGGAGTTTGTAGTACTAATCTCCAATACCACGGGTTCTGGTTGTCGGTTTGAGAGAGATCAAATCATTGGATATACAGAATCTATGTTAATTGAAGATGAGGATACTTATAAAAAGGTGAAAGAAATGAAAAAGATAAAGGAAGAAAAAGAATATCAGACGTGCATGGTAAAGGAAGGAATGCCCGCATTATCAAAAGCTGATTCTGTAGAGTTCTATACGTCACTATGCAGGATGATATCGAAGACGAAAATTTCGGAAGAGCAGAAGACGGAAGCTATAGAGTCTTTGTTGAAATACAGAGATGTCTTTAGCTTGCCTGGTGATCCGGCTACTACAACCCCAGCTCTGACGTGCAAGATAGATACAGGAGATGCCAGACCTGTAGCAAAAAGATATTACAGAGCTTCTATTAATAGTCGACCAGGAGTGAGGGGACATATAAAGGAGATGTTGGATCAGGGAGTGATCGAGCCCTCGAAGTCACCATGGGCTGCACCCTTGTTCCTAGTTGGAAAGAAAGATGGAACTACGAGATCCGTAGTTGATTTTAGAGGTATAAACGAGGTGACCAAGGATGATAAATATCCCATCCCGAGAATGGATGACTATTTAGATTGCCTTGGAAGAGCTAAGTTTTATACGACTCTAGATTTGAAGTCGGGATATTGGCAGGTCCTGATGGAGGAGGAGAGCAAGGAGAAAACGGCTTTTGTATGCCAAGAGGGCTTGTTTCAGTTTAAAGTCATGCCGTTTGGATTGAAGAATGCACCAGCTGAATTCCAAAGGATGATGGAGAGAATCCTTGGGGATTTGGTATGGAAAATTTGCCTAGTGTACATAGATGATATTATCATCTTCTCGAATACGTTCGAGGAACACTTAGAGAATTTGAAAATGGTGCTAGAAGCGTTGAGGAAGGCGAAGTTGACTCTTAAGCCAGAGAAATGTGAATTTCTTCCCGAGAAGGTGCATTTTTTAGGGCACATCTTGGATGCGAACGGAATTTCTCCGGAACCTAAGAAGGTCAAAGTGATAACGGAATTTCCATTCCCGAATTCTGTTGAGAAAATGCAGAGATTCCTAGGTATGCTACAATGGTGTAAGAAATTTATACCAGACCTAGCAGCACTGGCTGAACCTTTGTACAAATTAACAGGCAAGAAGGGAACATGGAATGTGACAGAGTTGCATTACACAACTTTTGAGAAGCTCAAAGTAGCATTGACCTCAGTACCTTTCTTAAGACATCCAATTTTAGATGGATCCGCGTGATTCATTCTTCAAAGGGATGCCAGTGGAATTGCATTGGGAGCAGTGTTATGTCAAGAGACTGACTCGGAACGTTGGGTGATTGCCTACAATAGTTGGATATTGCGGGCAAAAGAAAGGAAATGGTGCGCCACCGAAAGGGAATGCTTAGCTGTGGTATACGGCCTAAAAATTTATAAACATTATCTTTTGGGTCAAAAGGTCACGATTCAAACTGACCATAAACCATTATTATCAATGAGGGTCAACACACAGACTAATGACAAACTCAAGAGGTGGTACGCATTCATTGGTCAATTTAATCACAAGTTGGAGTATGTGCCTGGCAGACAGAATGCCATGGCTGATTTTCTCTCCAGGAAGGAGGAACCGGATGATTAGAAAGAGAAGTTGCCACCAAAATGGGAGCTTATCTTTCAGAAAGGAGATGTGAAATCTCTTGCTGAAGACGAAGTCATTAACCAAAACCACAAAGTTTTAGTGAAACAACTTCGGGAACTCAGAGGAGATGAAGTGGATGAGGCTGTAGGAGTCTTCACTCTGGTGAAGATGGCCACAGCTTCAGTGGCTTCAAGGTATGGTGTCAGTGATACCACTCGACTTAATATTTCTCCAGAATTTGATAATTATCGAAGGCCTGAGAAATATGAAATTGAGGCGGTAGTCACTAGACAAATGGCGAAAAACTTGCAGCAGGAGGAAAAAGGACATCCTCCTGGGCAAGCAAAACCTGTAGAAGAGGTGAAGAGAATTTTCGAACCGAAGGAGAAGGAGTTTGAAGAAGCCCCAGAAATTGAAGATGGTAGACCAAAAGGGCTTATCTCAAACGCCTTGATGTCACAGTTGCAAGGAAAAGATAAAGATTTAAAAGTGATCTTCGAGAAACTAAGTGCTAATAGTAGCACTAAGTCTCAAAGTAACTTTTATATTGATCAAGAGATACTATATAGAGAGACTTTTGGCGAGGCAGAGGATCAAGTTGTTGTGCCCTCTGTTCTCAAAAAAGTTGTCCTACATCAGTATCATGGAGCAGTGATGATGACGCATCAAGGGTTTAAGAGAACCCTTGCTATTATTAAAAAGTGGTTCTGGTGGCCGAGCATCGAAAAGGATGTTCGGAGCTGGATCAGCTTTTGTCCGATATGTCAAATTGCGACTCCAGGAAAGGCTACAATACCGCCATTAAATTCAATTATTCCTAGAGGACCGTTTGACATAGTCTCTGTAGATATTGTGGGAATCTCTCCCATGAGTGAGAAGAGACCGTATGTGATAGTATTTCAAGATTACTTTACAAAATAGGTGGAAGCAGAAATGATTCCGGATCAATCTGCTGTAACCATTGTGGATAGTTTTCTTCGGAATATTGTGTTCAGGCATGGAACCCCGGTGAAATTGTTGAGTGATAACGGTTCATGCTTTACAGCTGATTTGATGATGTCAGCCTGTAAATTGTTGGAGTGTCAGAAGATTTTCACAACTGCCTACCATCCACAAGGAAATGGAATGGTTGAAAGGTTTAACCAAACCTTGATCAAGCAGTTGCAAAAAGTTGCTATAGAGGATTCAGATAAGTGGGACAGATATTTGCAATCTGTCGTTTTTGCATATAATGCCACACCTCATACCTCAACGAGATGTTCTCCATTTGCCTTATTGAGAGGTCATGAGGCTAATTTTGGCATTAGTATTGGTGTTGCTAGAAACATAGTTCTGCCAATGAACTATGAGGCTTATAAGCATATACTAACGGAAAGTTTAGTAGAAACTTATGAAGTCATTTCTGAGAATATCAGGAAAGCTGCGGAGAGCAGTAAAAAGTTTTTTGACCGTAAAGCAAAAGCTCATGATTATTCCGTCAATGATTGGGTTTTGCTGACAGTCGATAAACAGAAAAAACTGGGTCTGCCGTGGCAAGGACTGTATGTTGTTACTGATAATAGCAGATTATCAGAAAACGTGCTTGAAATCGCTCACTGGAGAGAGCCGCTGAAAAAGCAGGTGGTATCCGTCAGCAGGTTAAAGCATTTTTGCTAGGAGACCGGCAGATGGCTGCAGTCTAACGATGTGTCATCTAAGGACGCGCAGTTTACTGTAGATTCGAAAATCAGTAATTATAAACTGCCATAGCTTGTAGCGCTTTTTTTTGCGTGTGTGTGTGTGGGTATGATTAACCCCCCCCCCCATATTTTTTCGTCCTCAATTTTGTAATTAGGTACAAATTGTAATTAATTATATTTATTCATGTATTTATCGTGTATTTATTGCCTATTTTTAAATTTCCCTCCCGTAAATCTTAAAATTTTCAAAAATTCTTGGTAAAAAACCACTCTTCGCAAAAACCCAAATTCTTAAAAAATTTTTTCGCGGCCTAAATTTTAAATTTCCCCGAGTCCGAGTAATTTTTTTGGAGGAAATAGTTAGTTGTTGCCCCCCAATTCTGTGAATATTGGAAGAATTGGAAAACCGCTGAAGTTTTAGAGTGAAAATAGACAAAAAGTAGCGAAAGCAGAAAATTTGTCGATTTTTCAGCTCTTATCAAAAATTTTAAAAAATTTTCGAAAATTGATAATGCCGAATTGAAAGAATTTGAAAAAGAAGCGGAAGGAATGTCCAGGACCTCCAATGGATGCCGGACAAAGCAGTATTTGGTCACGGACCCCCATGTGACCTACAGTCAGCCGCAGGTGCGGCAAAATAATCGGTATTTTTTAGTCGATGGTAAGCGACCTAAGTATAAACTTGGTTAATCTTAAAAATTATTGGGCAAAGCAGGATGTTATAGCCCACAGGTGTCTAGACGAAAGCCTAGACAATTGTAAGAATTTAGTGGGAACAAATTTGTACTGTCAACTTGAAAAAGTGTGGCAAAGCTGTCCGTAGGGCGAAATTTGGACTTTTTGCGAAACTACATGATTCCTCTACCCACATAGCGAGTTGAATAAATTCGTCTATGTGATGGGTAAGAAGTGGAGTGTAGCAACTAGTCGACTAGTGGTAGATAATTTCAAAATTATTTAAATTGTCTAAATTCCATCTTTATCTAATTTTCTACGAATTTCCTCATTTTGGGTAAAATTGTAAAAATATTTTAAATCTTTCTTGGAAATTCTTAATTTATTGGTTGGATAGGCCGTTTTGGGCGTTGGATTGACACGGCTAGCAGTCGAATGATGGAAGACGCAGGTGGTCTGTGCGTGTACTCCCTTATAAGGTAGAAGTCGGGGCCGCACTTGTGTTTAACTATCTGCCAACACTAACCCAATATATGTTTGGTACCTTATTGTCCCCTGCTTGCAATTTTTCTTTTTTTCCTTTTTGTGCTTACTATCTGTGGTGAAGGTAGAAATCTAACAGATGTGTGTCCGCTTGGAGAAATTTTCATTAAAAAGTTGTAAATATTTTGCCTGAATTTTTTAGACTACAATGTTAAATGCATTGTCAGAGTCGGCGAATTAGAACGATGGTTTGCCACGACTTTCGGGAGATTTCCGTTGGAATTGACGGAACCGAAAATGGTCGAAATAGGTAAGGTGGCTGAGATGATCGAAACCTTGAAGACGAGTAGGTTTCGAGGACAGCCAATTATCGGTTTTGATACCGAGAAGGTTACTCAAGAGTACGTGAGTAAGGTTTTCGCGACTTCTGGGGTTGATAACCCAAAAGGGAAGGAGTTCGCGAGAGTCATTAGCTTCTCGACGGTGACTGGAGACACCTTTGTTGTAGATACTACGACAATCATGCCGAAGGAATGGACGCTCATTCATGAGCTCTTAGATTCGGACATGCTTCTCGTTGGATACAACTTGGTTACAGATCTGGTTGCCATTTGGAATGTTAATGGTGCAGGTAGAAAAAATCAAGGTGTTGATCTGACAGCAAAGTCAAGGTAGGTCCAGTACCTCAGCTTCTGGAGTATCTTCTGTAAGTTCCACTCAGGGCTCGTACCAGAGGGGAACTGAAGGGGGATATGGCCTAGGCTGGGGTCAGGGACAGGCAGTTATGGTGGCGGCGGGCAACAACAATTTTATATAGCCACATACTTTTTGGACCAAAATTCGTTATTTCGTACAAATTTTATTTCAAAAATACAAAAATACAAAAACACAAATAAAATACAAAATACAAAAAAATATATATATATTATCTCGTTTTATTGTTGCTTTAAAATTTTAAATTTTTTCTCGTTTCCATTGCTCAAAAATCGCCCGGCCAAATTCGTCTTTCCGTCCATCTTATTTTGGGCATGTATATATCCCTCGTATTTTTCTTGTTTATTTTCAGGGCCTGAAAAAGATGAAGACGTGAAAATTTTAATTGCATTTATAAAATTATTTCGTAATTATATATTTGAAATATTTTATAGAGAATATTTTTTACTGAGTAGATTTGTATTGGACGGAGCCATGTGGCAAGCGGCCGACCTGGGAGGAAGCGCACCTGGGGTACCTCATCACCGAAGTTGTAAAAACCAGTACATGGGAGAAGAGGAGCGGGGACGCCCCGGATCTAGGCACAGATCGATGTCAAAGTCCAGGCCGAACTACGTTCATGATCGTTTCCAGTAGCCTGAAAAGGAGTGCCCTGCGGAATGGATTGGTCAAGGTCGCCGTCACCTGAAGGACCTGGTAGGGGCTGGATCACATTTTGAAGGGGGTAGCCTCAAAAATTTGTTTTCCGAGGGGAAAACTGTTATGCAGTTGGGGCCTCCGTATGTGACTCAGGCTGCAGAAAGGTTTTCACCTCCCGTTGGTCGGTTTTGAGGGCCAAGGGATGTTGGGGTGGCTCCAGGTGCACATGTTCAGCTTCTGGCGTCAGTGCGAAGGCGGTTGGACGCGGCGAAAAGTGGCGAAAAGAAAATGATAAATTTGCATAGATTTATGCTGCCACTGTTTCGTGACTTTTATGTCTTTTTATTAGTGTTAAAAAGATTATGTTTGGGGAGCATCGCCGCCATCGCTCCAATTATAATATTTATTGTTTATTATCATTTTGTGGCATCGCCAGTCGTCACCCAATACAAATTGGGCCTGTAAGTTGTTTTGTTTTGTGAGCGCAGGGGAGGCTCTTATAAGGTTAGGAATTGGAGACTTGGGTAGGATCTCCTGAGGTACGTGCCAAGGTGTTCTGCCTGAGGTTTAGTGAAAGTTCTGGGGAGTATCTGGTGAAACGTCTGGGAGAGTTTTGTTGTTGTTGTTGTTGTTAGCCTGTGGTCAGAACTGTTGCATCGTATTGACCCCACAGCTGCCTAACACACCGCCCCCGAAACCCCATCGAAAGCAGGCTGCAACTTGTTGTCCCTTCTCCACGGCCTGATCCCCGAACCATACCAATTCCGCCCCTGCCAAACACTATTACCAACCCCCACAAGTAAGCAAATCCAAACCCCATCCCATGACTCAAATTCTAAACTTTTACAGAATGTTCAGATTGCAAACCAGCCACCCCCTCAGCCCAAAATCGAACAACACCAAAAGCGGCCACACCGAACAGGCCAGATTAAAAACATACAGTGCCCCACCGCCTCCACTAAAACATTCTATTGGCCGATGTTTTGTATTTTTCTTTGTATTTCCCCACATCGTGTAGTGCCCAATTTCAGATGTGTGGAACTTCATTGAGCGGTCACTCAGTCAGCATACCAAAACTTGTATCATGCATGCCCCCTTCCACAGTAGACAGACCCGTACAGACATTCGGAAAAATCTATATCCCCTCCACTAAGCCCCACATTACGGATGCATACAAATGCAGTGTTCGCAAACAGAAAATTTGTACTAATACAGGATTTTATGGCTCAAAAGGTATTGTCTCCGACCAAACCAAAATGCAAAACCTGACCCCACATGTTTGTAAGGCAATCATTATAGACAAAGAACACAACGGTCAAAAATTATACGAAACCCAACCAGGATTTTGGTCAACAAATAACTCCCTCAGCGTAGAATATACATGGTGTTGTACAGATCACTGTACCTCAGTCACTAACATCATCATAGAAATAGGACAAATAGCATCTTGGAATGGAAAATCTATGACAGGTACATTAGGTGACCTGGGGTCATGCAAACTGACATCAGGTCATTGTGTAACAACTGACGGATCCATTATCTGGAATGAAACAGCATTCGAAAACTTATGCCCCTTCGAATAAAAAAATACACATCCCATCAAACTCATGCAAACCCACATGATAATAGAAGAGCTACAAGGTGCATTCTCCATTAAAAACACACTCTTTTCGAACCCCAATTGCCCAGAAATCCAAGACAGCATTCTAACCGAACAAGGCATTATTGTACAATTAGACAAAAGCACCCCACATCGTAACGCATTTTTAACCCCAAAAACCAACGAAACTCATACTACACTATACGATTTTGATGATTTTGAACCCATTAATGCAAAACTAAATTATCTAGCAGACAAAATCCAGGAATTCGAAATTCAAAATTTCAAAAATGTATAGAGTGAATTATGCAGACAGGCACAGCGTCACCTTGATCTCGTATGGCAAATTTTGCGCCTTGATGCAACCCTTGGAGCGCGTACATTCCTACAGCGAACCGACATTATAGCAGAATTCACAGGAGAAGCCCTCAACGTCTGGCCCTGTAAACAAGTAAACCCATCTAAAGTCTTCTACAACCATAAAATCAACAGAACATGTTACAAACTTTTACCCATTCTCGTAGGAACCGAACTCATGTTTTCGAATCCAGGAGGCAATGATTTGACCCCTTTTTCACAAACAGTTGACTGCCATCATATGCATGTAGCCCTTTACAAACAGAATAATACATGGGTCAGTGAAACAGGATCCCCGCATGTCACAACTTTACCTTTAGAAATCGTCTAGAACCAAAATTTCTCCCTTTTCCATTTTAATACACCCACCATTTTCCATGATCAACTTGCAACTATTTCAACCAACTTACTCTTTTTGAAACAATACATTTACAAAACTCATACACTCGAAAATGTTGTTAAAAAACTCGTCAATTACACCTCCCAAATGTCCCTTAACTCAGATACAGTTTACAATATGATATCAGGCACTGGCCAAGCACTCGGAAATACCCTCTCTGGCACCGGTCAAGGCATAGAACATGTAATAGCCGGTACCACCCAAAGTCTCACGGACGGATTAAACAATTTACTCAAAGGACCCCTGCAAATCATTATCAACCTAGCCCTTATTACTGTAGTTATAGCAGGCGTCTTTTTTTCTTTTCTCGTTCTTCAAAAATATTTCCCCTCTCCCAAGCATCATGCCACACATGAACATGCGTATGAAATACCATCAAACAACAGACATCTACATGAGACCATTCCCCCATCGTTCGGCCATGCTCTCTTAGAATTAGCTAATCGTGGGGCACAAATGCAGCAGAAATACGTCCTTGTCGATATTGATACCCCCCGAACTCCTGCAATCGAACTCATTAATCAAATTCACTAATCTGCATCCAACAAGCCACCCCAAAATGTACCTGAGAAGCATACCCCTCATATTCCAATCACACTTAACGGCAAATTAATCACAAAAGGCATGATTGATACTGGTGCAGTCTACTCACTCATTGATTCACGGATTGTTCAAATTTTGCAGTTAGACATGAAACCCCCGCTAGTCCAAGCAAAAGCAGCAAATAATCTCCCAATTCACTTTGTAGGGACTACTTTTGTCACAGTGACAGCCCAAACAATCCAGGAAACAATAATGGTCCATGTCCAAAAAGATTGCACAGCCGACATCCTTCTAGGCAAAAACTTTCTCAGTCTATTTTCGGAATATACTATCAACAATCAGAAATCCCAGGTCAAATTTGGCAATGTCATACTACCCTGTGATGGCCTAGAATATAGCCCCCTTTCGACTCGTGGTGGAACCTATCTAGAGGAAAAATTAGAATTACCACCCTGTACAGTAACCGAATTTACTGTCCCCTTGCCCAAATCGTACCTACAAGTTAAACAGCTTGAATTTACTCCGAAACCCAAGCAGAATCCCAAAGTCCATTTCGCAGCTTGTATCTCTGAAAACCAAAACAGTTGCATAGGCATATCAGTCTTAAACACACAGGACACAGCCCAAACTCTTTACCATGGAACATGCATTGGTACAGTCTCATGTTACATCCTAAAACAAAATGTTTCCGCTAAAGTAACCCCCTCCACGCAAAACCAGCCCAACCGTTTTGATACATTCACATGGTTAAAAGAAAATGTTAATTTAACCTCCAGTGACCCCACAGAAACTGAAAAAATGCAACTCCTACGCGCCCTATCAAAGTATCCTACATTATATGCTAAATCCAAAATGGACGTAGGTAGAACCACCCTCATTTCACATACAATTGACACCAATGGCTCCCAACCTGTACGTAGACAACTTTATCGGACTTCAACAAAAGAAAAGCAAATCATACAAGCAGAAGTTGAGCAACTCGCAGCAGCAGGTGTCATAAGCCAGAGGAATTTGCCATAGTGCACCAACACAGTTTTAGTCCCCAAAAAAGATGGAGGCTGTTGGTTATGCATTGATTTTAGAGGCCTCAATAAAGTAACCAAAAAAGATACCTACCCCCTGCCCAGTATAGATGAAATTCTAGACACCCTCGGTGGAATGAAATATTTTACATCCCTTGACCAATCCGATGCATATTATTCCATTCCCATAGCACAAGCAGACAGAGAAAAAACGGCCTTTAATTGCTCAGCCGGCCAGTATCAATTCAACTACCTCCCCTTCGGTCTCACCAACGCCCCAGCCACATTCCAAAGGATAATAGATGTTATCCTTTCGGGACTGCAATGGAACACATGCCTTGTATATCTCGATGATGTTTTGGTATTCACAGACTCCCATGCCCAAATGCTAGAACGTTTAGACACTATTCTTGCCCGATTCTCACAAGCAGGCCTTAAGCTAAATATACAAAAATGCAAATTCTGCCAGCCCCAAGTCCAATACTTAGGCCACATCATTTCTCAGCAGGGCATTTCACCAGATCCCCATAAGGTACAGGCCATTTATGACATACCCACGCCCAAAAGCTCAAAAGAAGTTAAGTCATTCCTCCGCCTACCCTCTTATTATTGTAGATTCATCCCAAATTGCTCCCAAGTTTCTAGCCCACTGACCTCGCTACTCAAAAAGAATTCGGAATTTTCCTAGGGCCCTGAGCAGCAAAACGCATTCACTAAGCTAAAAGAATTGCTTAATCATGCCCCAATACTGCAGCATCCCGATTTCACAAAACCGTTTATTCTCCAAACTGACGCCTCAAAACTCGGAATTGGCGCCATTCTCAGTCAGCTAGACAGTAAAGGTCAGAATCGCCCCATTGCCTTCGGGAGCCACACACTAAAACCCGCAGAACCCAACTACCCGATAACTGAGTTGGAAACCCTTGCGTTAGTTGAGTTTGTCAAGTATTTCCGCCCCTATCTTTTCCAGCAACATGTTATTGTACACACTGACCATACAGCAGTTCAGGCAGTCTTACAGAAGGAAAACCCGTCCCCTCGCATTGCCCATTGGGGATTAGCCCTCTCTGGTATTCAGCTAGACATTCGACCTAAGAAAGGCACTGCTAACCGCAACGCAGATGCAGTTTCTCGATTCCCCTCACAGACAACAAAACAATCCTTTGATATTGAGCAATTAGAAACCCGCCCTGAAATATCCACCATCAATTCGGTTCTTGAAGCCGAAGCAACTGAACAAGAAGAGCAACAGAAAAATTTTGCCGAACTCCAATGCACTGACCCAACTGTCAAGAGTATTTTGGCAAAAATCGCCCAAAAACACCCCCTTACCCTTATCAAATTCGCAGTGCATCAAAAAATTCTCTTCCGTATAGTCGACAAACAGGCAAAACTATACATTCCCAAGTCGCAAGTCCAGCAACTCATTGCCTCACATCATGACAGCAAATTCACAGGTCATTTTGCTGCCAGGAAAACTTTACACTTACTCAGACAAAAATATTTTTGGCCCTAAATTAGCCATGATATCAAAGGTTACTGCAAAACTTGCCACCCATGCCAGACATAGAAAGCTCTTCGGCACAAAGTGCATGCAAATTTGGTACCAATTCAGCTGACTGGCCCATTTGATAGAGTCGGTGTTGATTGCATGGGGCCATTACCCCTCACTGAAGACAGCAACTGATTCATTGTCATTTTCATCGATTATTTCACAAAGTACGTAGAGGCATTCCCGACCCGTGACATCACTGCAGCCACTATTGCCAAGTTATTCGTAACCAAAATTGTTTCTCGTCATGGGTCCCCAAAAATTATCCATTGTGATCGTGGCTCCGATATTGTATCCGATCTCTTCTCACGGATCACTAGTTTATGCAATACTCAGAAAATTCATACCACCCCATACCATCCCATTGCCAATGGGGAAGTTGAGCTTTGCAACCAGACCCTAGCCACCCTTATCCGCATGTACATCAACTCAAATCACACTGATTGGGATACTTATCTGCCGTATGCCGTTTTTTCGATCAACATTCATAAAAATGATAGCACCTCGTATCCCCAATTTGAATTACTCCGCGGTAGGCAGGCTAATCTTCCATCAGACACAGCCTTAAATTTTTCCCCACGTCCTACATGGTTGATTTAGATTATTACGCCCTTCGTGTAAAATCACATTTTACAGAAGCACTCTCAACTGTGCAGAGAAGTTTACAAAAAGCTCAAGCCCACTATACCCGTCAGTATAACAAGCATGCTCAGAACATACATTACAAAGCAGGTGATCTTATTCTTTACAAAAATCATTCGTGTAATCAAGGGCTGACTCCCAAATTCCTCCCTCGCCAAAACAGGCCCTATACAGTTACAAATTTCATGTACCCCAACGTTACACTCAAACACCCCCATACCAATATCACACTTACGGTGCATGTAAACGAGACAACCCCTTTCTTCCCTTGGGAAGCAACTATCGAATCTACCACCACCCCTCCTCAACTTCGAAAGCCTCGAACGAGGATGTTCAACTCCGGAAGGAGGGAAATGTAAGGTACCTGCTAAAGCAGTACTGTAAATATATAGCATACTGTATGTGATAAACATTTATTAAATATAATTCATTTTCGTATTTTTTCGTCTCAAGGGTGTCTGGGATTCACACCCAAACATTCCTATAAAATTACGTGAAGTACTTTATTTTGATCCGCTCACACCCCGGTAGCCCAATTAAGATGCCCCAATTAATTTGCACAAACGGCAGCTGGTCCCCTAGAACCTACACTAAACTACACATTCCACGGCTACTGTAGTCCCCCGTAAAAATTGTAAACAACACCTGCACACAGTAAAATACGTAAAAGCCCCGCCAGACAGTAGTCTCAAGTGTAACGGTAGCGGCGGCCCCACAAAACATGTGTATACAGAGAAACCGATACAGGAAGCATGCACAGAAGCACAGAGGTGTGGCCAAGCCCTTTGTAGAAAGCAAGCGAAGCACGGAAAGCATACAGTACCAGGAAAGCATTAGAAAGGCGTCACTAAGTAAGCATAAAAAGCAAAGCCAGAAGCGACGATTGGCGGCAGAAGATGGACAGAAGCACGACCTCCCGCGACGCCCAGGGAGTGGCCAAAAACGTCGTATAAAAGAAGAAGCAAAGCGTGATTTAGGGAGTTGTTAGATTGTTGTAATCGTTTCGTTTTTGATCTGCGGCCGTTCACTTTATTTGCAAGCAACCGTCTTCGAAAGCAATTAAACCGTGTCGTATATTTTATTTGCAAGCAAACGCGCCGTCCATTTTTGTTATTCGACGTTCAAGCGACCATCGATCATTCGTTGTATTATCGTATTATCGTCTCGCCGCACCCCGTTCTGTTATAGCCGTTCTTGCCGTAACGCCATTAGTTAAAGTAAAGTGCTTCACACAAAATCTGGTCGTTACACAACTGCTGAAGAATTCATCAGGTGTGCTACAACACATGGAAAGATCAAAGGAACATCGTTCATCATTGGCAATCTCAAAATCCCACACAAGGAGATGGATCTTAAAGCTGTTGGTATCAGGAGCTATTTCAATTTCCATTTCACATCTACTAAAATCAAGGCAACTAAAGCTTACAAGGTTGGTATTGGAAGCATATTTAAGACGAGAAAATTGAAGTTTGAACAGTTACCAAGAAGCATGAAATCCATTGTTCATGAAACCCAGCCACAGGTTACACTCCTTCAAGCATTAAAGTTCTGGATTGCAATTGATCCAAAAGTCTCAATTATCAACTTCGAAAAAGAATCTGAAGATTATCCAGCCGCCACTGATGAGCCATATAAAGTGAAAAGTGGTGTCTTTAAATGCCCTGAAGAAAGCTGTGTAAAGACCTTTGTACTTCATCACAACTTGTTGCTGCTTCTTACTTTGGGTACCACATGCTAATGCCACAGTAAACAAGTTTAGGTGATATGGCAATACAGAGCTATAGTAGAACACTTGAAAGTGTTCAACTGACCCCTGGCTTGCTTGAAGTTCAAGAAACTCTTCAATTGTTTTATGAAGCTGGCTCATTCGATGTTAAGGAAAGAGGTTGGGCTTCAAATAAGCATAAGATATGTCGTCTTTTGACAGAAAAGCAATGTCGATGTTCTCTGGAAAAATACAACAGTGGCATTCTATATCATCAAAAATTCAATGCTGAAGTTGTCACTGAAGAAATGAGGGAAAACCCATCTCTTGTCAGATCTGACTTCCTCACACCACAACAAATTATCGGATGCAGGGCTGGGGAAGCCAGCCATCATTGGCAAGAACCTAGTACATTCTATAGTAGCAACTTGGAAGGAGAATGTTGTGTTGAAGATGAAGAAGAACCCTATGAGGATGCAGTGATATTTGATCCTTATTTAGAATATGAAAGTGAACTACTGAAAACAGATTGTTTTGAATAATTGTTTCAATAACTAGTATGTAGATCTGACTCTTTTTAAACGTCATCTGGTTTAGTTCAAATCTTTATATCGGATTCAAGTTAATTTTATGTTGTGCTTTTATGATCTGAAAATGATCCAGAGTTTGCCAGTTTTTGTTGAAAATTTGAACAGTCTTCCATCTTATAGTTAACCAAAAGATCATAGTTTTCTAGTTTTTCAATATACAATGGGTGTCAATACTTTTGGTGCAAGTTGGTTGGTATGTAGCCACATACTGTCGCTGCAATGTAGTCGATTTGAACTGAAATTAATAATATTCCGACTAAATGGAACAACATTTCGCACCAGAAGTTTTTTCAACAATATCAAGAATGCCTTTAACTTTGTGTAATTTCCCATGTAAGGGATAATGATATTACGACCAAACCTTATGGGTAAATAGTCAAGATGTCAGCCTGCAATGCGTAAAAGTTTTAGTTGGATTTTTAGAATTTTAGGTGAATGACTGCATTTTTGAACAAAAAATTTTTTAAATTTGATTCAAAAATAGCTTCTACTTGTTTCACTGTGGCGCACTCAATGGTTTTTTTATTTTGATAAAACTTTGTGGGTATGTGGCCGAGGGGTCCAGCCATAACATAGTGGAGTTTAATCAATGACACTCATTATTTGACTTTATGGGTACAAAAATGTGTGAATTTGAGTCATTTAAAACCGCTGAAATTTTGAATGATTCATTTTTCGGAGGGGGAATTTAGATAAGATAATATCAGACAACGCATCTCAATTCAAACTCTCGAAACAAGTGCTTGATAATGTCTTGAGTGAGATTTTGATCCATGAGACAGTCTCTGTTTATTTTTCTTCTCAGAAAACAGAATGGCCTTTGATTGCTGAATATGCACCTTGGCAAGGGGTTCTATGAAAGATCAATTGGCTTGGTTAAACAAGGACTCAGAAAACGCCTAGGCAAACAATTATTGACCTTTGAACCATTTATCACTCTTTTACCAGAAATTGGAGCTGTTTTGAATTCAAGGCCATTATCATATTCTGAAAATGATGTAAACGCACCAAAAATGTTACATCTAGTAGATTCTCTTTTACCAAAGGTAGAGATAGGAAATGTATCATTTGACGACAATCACGAGGATCCTGAAATTTTCCACACTTGGGCTCTCAACTCAGAAAATTTACAGTATTGGAAGAAAACTCAAGAATGTTCGAATAAATTTTGGAATTAGTGGTCCTCTGATTATTGGAACGGTCTCAGAGAAAAATCTTTAATGTTTCGTAGATCACCAAGAGTACAATCTCATGATGAACAGGAGATGAGAATCAATCACGTGGCTATTGGAAATGAGGTGGAATAGTTTAACTGAATCCAAGTTCAGATAAAGAATCAGATCATCAAATGTTGAACTCGATAATAAATCCACTCTCAGAAGACCAGTGAACAATCTCTCTCCTTTGGAAATTGAAAAAAGAGAAAAATGAGGAAAAACAAGCAGCAACATCAGTCCTAACTAGTTCATGTTTCTCAATTCCCACCTTTAAAGTCTCTATATTGCTAATTATCAATATATTACTTCTATTGATTTGTGATCTTGTTCAAGGAAAGTATCATGACTGCATCAGTTCGATGTATCCAAGGTAGTATTTTCATCAACTTGTATCAAGAGTGATCTCGCAGTTCAAGAACAACATGACAAAAATCTTTGTGTCTCAAAAATTTCTTGCCCTGTCTGACACCAAATGAATAATGGAAAATGTGAAAAGAAGTGCCTATGCCCTGCATGGGTTTACAATTGTTCGTTTTGTAGGGAGCAGAACCTCCAGTAATTGGGGATAAAGAAAAAATTCTCTCATTAGCACGGCCAAGGATCTGTTCCATTGTACCAGATCCAAGTTGTGACTCAATTCCAATTCACACAAAACTAGCTTAAATTCAACTTTATGGTAACACAACACATTTCGTTAATCTGCAGATTTTAATCAGAAGTCCTAGTAAGGACAATTTCACTTGTGTTGTGGAGGGTCTAACGATTGGCACACCCAAATTTTGCGAAAATTTTCAGTGCATAAAATTCAGAAAGCGATTTGTTTCTATGCTGAACATTAAATAGTGGAATTTATAAATTAAGATGAAAAAATCAAAAAGTAAAAAGTTGTGAAACAGTACCAGTAACTTTAGACAATCCAAAATCGAGAGTAAAAATTTTCGTTTAGATTGTTCACCAAGTTGCTTTATTGGTGGAGTCATCATTAATTCAGGGATTTCTCTAAATTTGCTTAAAACCATACAGTTACAGACTAAGTCACCTAAAAATCAAAGAAATCACAAAGTTTTGGAGGGATTTGTTATAAAGCCCCATGAATTTACTGTCAAAATCTGGAGTCATGATCTTCTGGTTAAAGATTACAGTTTTCAATGTCCAGTATAAGCATATTGTGAAATGATTAACAGTTATATTTGCTTTGATATTATTTACAACCCACAATGTGCTCCTAAATTTACATTAATTTTAGTTGTCATTCTCATATTTTTGTTTAGTAATCTTCTACATGATATTTAAAATTTGCAAGTCATTATAAAAATTGTTTCAGCTTATTTTTGTCGTGTTATGCCACATCACTCGTTTTTGCTGAAAAACTAAAAATTATGATTCATTTGATAGTTACAGATCTAGGAATACCACAAGTGAATCAAATTCCAACAATACATTCAAGTTTCGTCCCTCTTTTCCGGGAACCAACTATATCCTAATAGTGTTTGAACTTATATTTACTATCCTTCTCAAAAGCATGTTCAGATGTTGTATCATTGACTGCTTCACGTTTAGCATGTCAAAGATTACAGAATGGCATAATGCAGTGTACTATTTCAGAAGCAATACGTCTTGCTCTTGTACCTCAAGGTCAAGAGGCTTGCATTATTATTAGGAATGATAAGCATGAACCTTTAGGAACCATTACTATTGAAGTTCAAAGAATTTCACTCGAGTGTCATGTGAAAAATAATTGTTTTTTTTCCGGCCATTCTCATCTCATGTTCAGTCTTCAAAAAGATGTTATAGCAGAGGATCTTGTGTGGGTGATAAATTTGTAGGCATAAACATTACTTCAAAGGTTTATGAACTTAATGGGAGGCTAATGAGTATACTGGATTTACCTATTGTGCCGAATCATATGGACGTGCAGCATGTGGCTGCTTAACATGCAGTTCAGCTTGCTTATTTTACAGAGTTTATGCTAAACCAGTCTCTGATACAGTACACAAAGTCTTTTCTTGTCACATATGGAGTTATAAGATATCTGTGTCAATTAAAGTGATTTTATAAAATGATTCTTTTCAACATGACTTCAACTTGAAACCAAGAGTTCCAAAAGGCTGGCAAAACATTAAACTTTCAATCCCATCAATTACTTGTCCACCCATTCCCATTTTGGGTAGCCAATTTCTGACAGATGGATATAAAACTATAATGGCTTAAACTTTCTGCCTCAGGACAACCAATACCAGGAACAATAGGTCAACTTTAATGTGCTAATAGAAATAGAGCGTCAAAGTTTGACAGTAGTCTGCCACAAAACATATGTGTCCGTCACTTGCAAGAAACTCAAGCATCATGTAACTGTAATGAGCAGGAATTGAGCCTGTTATTTGGGAAGGAGGAGTTTCTGATCCCAATGATGATGGAAGGCATTTCTATTATAGGTACAGGTAAACACATAGAAGCAGAATACAATATTTCATCAATGGAATTACATGTTTCTATGGAAGGATTTCATTTCAGTTCCACTGTCAATGGAAACAAATGTATTAAAAAACCAGCTAGCCTTTCAGGTTGCTACAATTCTCTAACTAAAAGCTAATATTCAGCTGTGTAACTGATTTTGGTCAAGCACTTGCCCATGTCACATGTGCTAGTACCTCATTTTCAGGTATATGCACAGAAAAAGAATTACGTTATACATCCGTACTGTATTTTGATCATGCTTTTGCCAATGAAATGTAATGTTTTTTGGTCCTGCTGGTGAATCAGATTGAAGAATATCAGCTACATTACTCTTTTTCAACAAGGAGTCATTAGTAAATATCACCAATGTCATTACTGTCTTGAGTATGAATAATGAACATTTTGATTTGAGATTTATCATAGGACCCACATTTTCACAAAGTTGGTTCATGATTATTTTCATTCTCATAATCATGTAGTAGGGCGCTGATTGACTACAGTGTAAACTCGTTGGTTTTACAAAGAGATTTGCAAGAATGCATCATTTCAGAGTTCAAAGTTGGCTGAAGGTTCACAACATCGAACATTACACTCGCAGAAGGTTTGGGTTAAAAGTTACTTTTCATTTTTGTGGTGGTCTCGAGTGGTTGTGTCTTCTTGCTGTCTATCACAACACTCATTCCGAACATTGTGAAGTGACAATTGGCAGTAGTGAGTTTTTGTATAATAAAATATATAATACTCTCATCTTTCATAACTAAAGTAGTAGTAAGGGTGGTCCAGTATAGGTGTCAAGTGCATAGCAAGCTTCAGCATCCAAAAACCTTAAACAATTAAGGGACGTTCCATGGATAATTGACATCACCCTCTATATGAGCCCATCAATCTCTGCATTGGATTATTGTTGCATAAACTCAGTTTCACACTCCGAGTGTCCAATCTCTCCCATGTTCCGCATGCACATACACAATACAATCTACAGCATTCTGCAGGCTTCTATCTCTGTTCCGTTAGTGCATGGTACCACAAGTTGATGACCATACCAGTTTGTTTGAAGGTTGAGGAAATGCTGAAATTTTCAAAAAATCTATAATTCGTAAAACTACCGGAACTGATCCCAAAAATAGAGCAAAACTGTTCATGTCACTCTACTGCTATGGGCTATGAAAAAGGCTTCTACAAAAAGCTATCGAACCTGGAAGACAGTGAATTTGAAAATTTCGACTACATTGAGGATTTGCCTGCCACACAGCAAACCTTAAATGTGAATCTACCATTGTTAAACGAAACTGATAAAAATCATTTCGACTATCCGCAAACTTCCGCACCATGAAAAACGAGAAAAACGTTGCAACCATTATTGCTGAAAATGTCAAAGATGTAACACAAAACGTTAAATTTGACTTTCTAAAATCGAAACCAAGGGAAACTGACACCTGAAAGATCTTTGATAATGATGCCTATACTGACGTAATGCAAAAATGTGATGCTGAAATGATGAATTTCAGTGGCAACGCCACTAACGCATTAAGCAAAATTGTCACATTAGCGAGGCATCTGTTGAAAATGAAAGTTCCCAAAACTGAAAATATCGTGAGACCTACAAGCTCTTATGCTCAGTCTCCAAAATCGTCTAAAAATCGAAATACCACTAGCGAAATGAAGCATTAAATCGGTTTTTGAGAATTTGATGAAGAAGATGATGATCTAATCGTTCCAAGCCAAAATTTCAGCCAAAACTCTATGGGAAATTTTTCTAACATGCAAGTTCATTTTCCATCTATTCCGCATTCTCAGGTGATTAGATCTTTTCCAACAATGAAACAAGAATTAAAACTATCTGTAAAAAGATAGTGCCACAAAAATTGGATAATTGGATCCGAAATCAGCAAGTTTTGAAATTCTTCATCCTGCTTGAAAACGAGTTTGGCCTTGATTCATTTGAATACCTGAAATTGCATACTTTGCGTCGATTGACTTGGGATAGTGCTCTAAACACCATAAGAGATGTCCGATCCTACAAAGAAGCGAAACAGATTTTGATGTGCATGAATGCTCGGAATTGCAACCAAAATATGCTCTAATGTGATCTTCTGAAACAGAAAATCTGTAAGCTTTCTTGAATCGAATTAGCACATACATACACCTGCTGTACTATGACTGAAATGCTCAGTTTCGTCATAGAAAAGTTATCACAACTTTTCTTTGGAAAATGCCATAAATCTACAGAGTATTGATTGATGCAGGTAGCTTAGAAACAATCACTAATTTAGCAATAGCCATTGTGAAAGTTCAAAAAATTCAGCGAGAGAATGAACAAATAAACGTCAGTGTTGAACAGCCTATACTGGTTAACAAACTCGAAAATCAGTCTGAACAATAACCATCTCAGTTGGGATTGGAGATGATTGGAAACATGGATTTAGAGAACATTCCCGATCCGGAAATTGAGATGATTCTAGACTGTGAAATACCATGAGATTTCAAGAAAATTCGACATTGAGGATGTATAACAAATTGGAAGAAAGTGTAAAACAAATCCTTGAAAAAGTCAGGATATGAGAAAATTCACAAAATGGTAGTAATTTCGAAAACTGAAGATCCCAATTTGATTGATTTGATAGAGGAAGGAGTCCAAATTTATAAAATGGAGAAAATACTCCCCCTCCGGATTTCTCTCAGAATCGAAATTTCCAACGAAATCAGTCATGTGACTGACGTCCGAAATACTGTCAGTGTAAATCACATCATGGTCAGTGTAAACACAATAATTCAGAATGGCATCCATTGGAACCATTGGCTGCACAGCCTCCACAACAACAATCGAATTCACAATGGTATGACAATAATAATGATTGGCGTCCACATTTTCAACAAAATATGCGTAATTACATGCTAAATCACAACCAAAATTTTGACCGAACAACCGCTTCTACAATTGCAAATTCGAAACTATCAGAAAGATGCAGCAAACATTTCTCTGTGTGATTCCCGATCGCGTCAAGAAAAGATAATCGAAATGCAGTATTACTATCTGATGAACAGCTCACAGTCTGCAGAGACTCAGGATACTTCTTCCCAACTGTCGCAACAAATCTCTCCATCAGAAAATAAAATGGTGTCTCAGTCACCTAAAACTTTTGTTTCAATGAAACTGACAACTAGTACTGCTAATATGCTTGACCAACTGGAACGTCAAGAGCTAAAAACTTCTTCATTGCTCCAGGAATCACCAATTTCACAATCAAAAAACCTACTGAACTGTGGATCGCGAGATCCACTGTTTGTCTAATCAATGAATGTTCACAAAAAGATATCAAAATTTTGAGCCTCTATGCTCCTATGCAAGCTTTTCACATTGATGCCAAGATGTGAAAAATCAAAACAAAAGTGTTAATCGATACCAGTGCCCAGTGCTCAGTCATTTCCTCATGTCTAGCTCAACGCTCTTTGAGGATTGACTATGATTCACTTGAAACGTCCGCTCAGATAAAAGTCGCTGATGGTGCTATTGTTGATGCCTGAGGCCTGATAATCTTCAAAATAAATTTGTCTTTTGCAACACATCTACTACAATGTTAGATACTTCCTACCCTTGGAGTGCAATGCCTCCTAGGAACCAATTTCTTAGTGCATCCTAGGGTTTGAGCTATCATCAACTTTCCTGAAAATTTCATTTGAATCAGAGATGCTCAGCAAGAATTAAACCTCGTTTTGAAATCAATCATAAAAGCGCCCTATGATGAAGTATCTTCCAATACTTCCATGGGACAAAATCATTCTCAGATCCTGAAAATCGACAAATCGTTACTGATTTTGAATATCTCGTCATGCTACATAGAACCTAATTGTCAGACTTGGGTCAACAGAAAGGGCTACCCTTTCACGAGTGATAACTTCAAAAACGTCATAGTTCAGTCCCTGAACTTCAATAAAGCAAACTGTGAATATCCAATTGAACTAGCAATAATCAACATAATCGAAGGAAAATGTCTGCTATTATTGGTTAATAATAGCATGGACAGAATTTATCTACAACCTAACCAGCTCATTGCTGAGGTTCAATTCAAACTCAAAGAACCGAAAACAACTATCATGTCACTGAGCAATCATGATGATGATCATGAACCAGCTGTGTTGATAAATGATCAGTCGACTAAATCATGAAAGAAAAACTTCAAATTGCTCTCGAACAGATGACCGAAAAATCGAATATAGATGAAGAAGATAGATAAATTGCTATCGAAGACATGAACCAATATCGTGATGTTTTCAGTCTCCCTGGATATCAACCTACTCTAACTCACGAGTTAACAGTCTCCATAGACACGGGGGATGCTAAGCCAGTTTCAAAACACTACTATCACATGCCAATAGAACAGAGGCCGATGGTCCCTCAGAAAATTCAAGAGGTGCTCAGAAAAGGTCTCATAGAACCTTCAAGGTCTCCCTAGGCTGCCCCGATGTTTCTCGTAACCAAAAAAGATGGAAGTTGACGACCCATTGTTGACTATCCAGGAATAAAGGGAGTAACACCAAACGATAAATTTCCGATTCCACGAATCGATGACTATCTAGATGTTTGGGGAAATGCGTGATTAATCTCAATTCTAGATAGTTTAGGGCAATTCACGATTCTTCTCAACTCTAGGCCTGGAAGCAGTGTATGGGCAAATCCCTCTAGACATCGCTTCATGCGATAAAACGACTTCTGAAATTTTGAAAAATGTCATAATGATCGACAGTTTAGATTGTCGCGGGCAGTCTCAGAAAGTCGCGCTTTCCCGAATAAAACTGTACATGCCTCGAATGGCATTCAACATTTTTAACGCACAAGTCAGTGGTCCTCCGCAACAGATTAGTCACGTGCTACTGCATTGAGATCAAATTTTGTACCATTCGTAAAATACTTATTTTCTACTTCAAAATCAATTCATTTTTATATATTCCATTTTCCGTTTCCTCTTTGTCATTTTGATAATTTTGAACTAACCTGTAACATTCTTCCACAGACTAAGGGTAGCGTATGGTCAATTTGTGAGCTGTGATCAAAATTTCATTCCAAAACATGCTTTCACATTATCCATTGGGGGCTAAAAATCCACCACATCATAAAAATTTCTAATTTTTCTAGGACCCATCCGTATCCACAAAATTCCTTCTACAGTTTGGTATTGATCTGCTCAATACCTTTCAAGTTTCGAGTTGAGGAGACTTTGCCAGAAGCTTTTTATACATTTCGCTATGAAGCTTAAAGCTTGCATCCACTGCAAACGTTCCGATCCGACGCCTCCATGGCTAAAGATTCTGTTCTGAAATATGGATGCTCTATGGCTGGACTCCAGTCATCAAAAATACTAGACTCTGGTCATCTTGATAATAGATTCCGTTCGAAATTCAGTGTTGGTGATATGTTCCACAGAAATATTTTGTTCTGTATAAGAAAAAGGGCAGCCATTGTTTCACATAGAACACCTACCCCAGGCTTTGTGAAACATTCAGATTGCCATTCCGAAAGCTCAAAAGCTTGAAAAGGTCTGTGCACCTTCGGTTTTGAAGGAACATGCACTCGCACCATGCTCATCAACTTTCCAAAAAATATATTTTTCACTCAAATTCTAATATATTTATCAAAATTTAACTGAGAATATTTTGTTGTGAATCGCCCTGCTGTTAAAAAATCGTCAAAATTGTTGTGTTTTTTTCCATTTTTGCTCAAATGTTTTGTAAATTTTTTGCATGTATCCGATCACCACCAAAGTCGAATGAAAAGGTCTGCCGAGAAAAGAAAATTGTCGGCGTCCGAAATGAAGACAAGAAACGATGCTAAAACAGGTTAAACTACCCTACTACACTGATCATTTACCCGTCCAAATGCCCTACCAAAAATTGTATGCCGCTAGATCGATTGTAGACTCTATGATTGATGAAAAAAGTGATGTTAAAAACACTGTAACCGTTGCTTTGTAATGCAAAGTCCAAAGACAACACAGCTAAAACTGCTCGCTCCCATAGAAAACAAATTCGAATTGCTTAAGGCGGTTTAGGTCAAAGGGGAAGGAGTGCCGTAGGATGCGGATTGACTACAGCGTAAACTCGTTGGTTCTTCAAAGAGATTTGCAAGAATGCATCATTTCAGAGTTCAAAATTGGCTGAAGGTTCACAACATTGAACAAAACACTCGCAGAAGGTTTGTGCTAAAAGTTTGTTCTTGTTCTTGTGGCAATCTTGAGCGGTTGTGTCTTCTTGCTGTCTATCATGACACTCATTCCGAATATTGTGAAGGGGCGATTCGCAGTAGTAAGTTTTTGTATGATTAAATATATAATCCTCTCATCTTTCATAACTAAAGTAGACGTAAGGGTGGTCCAGTATAGATGTCAAGCACATAGCGAGTTTCAGCATCCGAAAATCTTAATTGGCATAGCGCTCTATACAAGCCCGTCAATCTCCTGCATTGGATTATCGTTGCGTAAGCTCTGTTTGACACTCCGAGTGTCCAGTCTCTCCCAGGTTCTGCATGCACGTACATGACACAATCTACAGTGTTATGCACGCTTCTATCTGCGTTCCGTAAACGCACGATACAACAATCATCTTGATAAGTATTTCATTTTTCTCTTACTGTTGCCAAATCTATTCAAAAGTGTAGCAACATTATATCTCTCTAGAAAAAAGGGTAGCTAAAATTTTTTTTCAGATATTGGAATCAGTCGATGAATATTTTGAACATTCAAGTGCATTAGTGACCAAAGCAATTGAATAATCAGAAAGTGTCGAGTCAGAATCAACATCAGATTGGAAAATATCAGCAGAGAAGCTGAAGACCAACCCCCAAATTTGATAATTGATAATTGGACAGGAAAATTCAAACTTTTCCTGTTGAAGTTCGATTTTACACCATTACTTTTAATTTTTCCAAGATTGTGAGTTGATGAATCAAGAAGCTGATCAATTTGGAATTTCGTCAGTAGCCTATGCTGGCTATGTTGTAGAAACTTTACCAAGCTCAGAATGATCCAATCCGTGGCGTTGTTTGCTCACTAATTGCATTATTTGGACCATCTGGAATTCGATGTTTAATACATCAAATTTTGGAATACCCACTTTATTGTGTAATTTGTTCAGTCAATATCTGTTTTCTGGGATATAATTTTGGAGATGTTTTGAAAAACACTGATTCTTTTTTCAAAGATTTTCACATCACTATTGACTTATTTAAACTCTTGACAGCAAAGAAAAAAGAGCAATATTATGCGTCACAGTATTCGAATGTCCCAACTTGATCTTAGTATGATTGCGACAGACATATTTATCATTGACGGTGACGTTATTAAAAACATAATTTGTAGCAATGATTCAATTTCCAGCATTTATAAAGCTGCAATTATATTTGATACGTATGCTTTACTTCAAAGGTATTCTTGTGGAATTAATTGGCTTGCAAAAAGTTATCAAGCTGAACATAAACAATTACAAATCTCATTCATCGAAAATACGATTTGGAAAGAAAAGGAAAAACCAAAATCAACTGCTACAATGACAAGCCCAGAAAAATCTATACCAATTACAAATCAGATGCAAACTGCAATGGGTAATAATGAAACACACAAAAATTGGCTGAAAATCAACTCTCAAAGACATAAGGGAAACAATCATTTGGGAAGTTTCCGCCAAAAAAACAAATCAGTTTCAATACCCAACAGCAAAATAAATATTTTTCTCAAAATTTTGGGCCTCAAGTATAAAATCCACAAATGCATTATCAACAACACCAGTCAAATGTATCACATCATTATCAACAGCAGAATCAAAGTTCATGAACTCCATTTTTTCTGCAATCGAATCAGGTCAAAATGTTGAGGCAACCTGTTCCCGCTACTCGGGGCTTCAGTAAAAGTCAGGCTCGGTCCGGGACTTGAACCCAGGCCTTGCGGCTACCATCCGCACGCTCTAACCAACTGAGCCAACCGAGCAACGGGAAAGGTGCTCTCTTTTTTTGCAACAATTTGTAGTTGAGGTGGTTGCTGTGACCACTCTCAACAAAAACATAGAATGTCGAGATTCGTTTCAATTATTTATTACGAGCAATGGCTGTTGAATTTACGGGACATTTCAACTGGTATTCAGATGCCAGCAGGATGCTTTACTATGAAAATTATTTCAAAATATTGATTGGATACTTCCAGGAATCTTTTACTGTGGCTCCTGATGAGTATGATCAAAAATTGCTTGAATGTGGAAGGTTTTATGGATCTGAATCAGGAACAAACGGAATTTTAGTGGGCTGCAATGTCGCTAAAGGGCAGTTGGTGTCCGATATTGAAACATGATTGACAATGTTGATGGCTTCTATCATACTGATTGGATTGAAAACAAGTTGAAAATGACCTTTTGAATTATTGAAAATAATCATTTTAGTCATGTAATTTCATTGCTCAAACTAAAAAATAAAGTATAAACAAAACAAATGCAAAATGCGTCTATTACTCATTTTTACTTTCCTCAAAAAGAGTTCAACACTAGAGGCCCATCTATACTTTTTTCGCTAAAAAACACGCAAGCAATTAGCTCTTCAAGTGTTGGAGCAATTTCAGCATGTAATACATCGCAAGGTAGATAATGAAATTTCTGATCGAAAGATACCCAACACATTCAACAAGTATCTATTGAGCGCAATCTGTAATTCTAGAAACACTCAAACTAAGAGTTTGCTCATTTGCCTCTAAATTTTTGACAAGAATGAGTATGCTGTTCATAAATTTTAGTGTATATAGTTCATAGTAAATACGGCATTAATGGTATACAATAATTTTTTTAAAATTTTTTCTCTACAAATTTTATTCCAGTTCCAACTAAGACTTTTATTGACCATGTACGTTTAGCTTTGATTGTGTTGGAATCAATGATGCCATGTTCTTAATAGGGTTTGAAAGGGTGTAAAGGATTCATTTATCTGCCTAGTTTTCATGCATTTATGTATATCATGCCATGCTTTTATAATTGCATGGATGATAAAAGTATTTTTGACTTAGAATTAAGTGGTGATATGTGGATGACCATATCTGAAATGGGTAAAGCTGCATTGCATTTGTCTAATCATTTACAGACAACTTTGGCGAAAATATTCGAGTGTGTTTGTTATGTTTACAAAATGTTGTTTTATTTTTCGGGTAATTTATAGTAAATGTTATTGTGTATTGTGCATTTCTTGTTAAAGAAATTGTTGTTCTTGTTGTTAAAGTAAAAGCCCCAAAAAAAGAGAAAAAAGATCCTATACCTCTGAAGATTATTGAAAATGTAAAAAATCATGAGTCTCATTTCATGATTTCAACAGATGCAGGATGTTTTTCCATTTCTTCTTCACAATATTATGTTTTATATTTTGAACTATAACTATAAGACATGTGTTTACAATAATGTAACTTGGAAGCTTTTAAATTGTAAAATTTATTGTGACTGTTATTCAATGTATGACCCTTCAGACAGAATTGATCCAGTTAATATCTTTTTTGTGTGTCTGCAGACTTAGGAGTGCAATCATTTGAATGCATAAAAATTATGAAGAGTTCATATTCTATGAAACATAATTTATTTGCGTCTTGAAAGTATTTTCAGGTTAAATGTTAAAAAAGGGAAAATTAAAAAACACTACGTATTATGCAGATCCATAATGCTTTTTATAACAAAATTTCAACATTTCAACACCAACTGTCATTTTTTTGATGCGAAAAACTGTTGTGCCAAAGTTAGGCATTTAAATTATACATCATCATACTGTAGTCAAGCTTTAACTGCGTTTTTACATTGCAAAATTGGCCAGAGTGACCATGACATTATAGTATTTAATCAACAAAAATTGGCAGGAATGTAAAACAAAATGCTGGTGATCTGTGAACGTGTTTAAAGTTATCAGAAGTAAGGGAAACATTCAAATATTAGTATGAAAAATGCTAGCCATCAAAATGCAGGGTAAAACATTTGTATATTGGCCCAAAAAGTGTCAGACTGAAAAATTTTACTCATTAGGTCACTTTTCGATGAGAATTACTGCAGCATTTATGAATTTTAGTATATTTTATGTTTACTGTAGCTAAAATATTTTTTTTTGATTTATAGCCTCACGTTTGTATAAGTTATTGAATGTAAAATTGTATTTACGGTGATCCTTGCAAAAGTAAAGGGTGAATGAAAGTCATTTTATTTTTACGATTTTATCAAAATTGATACTGTAGCTAGCTGAATTAACATCCTACATATAGACAAAATTCTGATGCATAAATGTAGTATGTCCCAATGGATATCTTTATATGTGCAGGAAGTCAATTATTGGCATATCAATATAATTCTCAAACGCATGAAAATGGTAAATCATAGTTAATGTATTTTACAAATATTATCTGAGGATAGGGATGTTCCGGTTAACCAAAACCGAAACCGAAACCGTGAAAACCGTCATTTTTTCTGAAATGGAAACTGAAACCAAAACCATGAAACACAAAATTTGAAAACCGAAACCGAAATCAGAATTTCGGGGATGAATTTCATGGTTTTCACAGTTTTCTGCAAGGTTTTAAAAACAAGGTATACGAGCAGCAATAATTCACAACTCCATGAGAAGATAAAAATAATGCTTATGCAATGAAAACTTTATTCAACAACAGATATAATCTGTTACACACAAAATCGAATTTTTCATTATTTAAAAAATTCCATGAAATTATACTTTAAAAATAATAACTTCTCCACTGATTCGCCTGAAATACGATTTCGTAGTGGCTAAAAGATGATTCCTGCGCTGCTGAGTAGCTGCTCTGAACGATCTTCTTTTGGCAAAACTTACAAGTATCTGTTTCTTTGTCTTGCGCAGAATCGAAATATTCGTGAATCAAACTTTTCATTTTGGAAGTCCAGGTAGCTGTTGAAAATTTGCCTAAAAATGCCCAAAATAAAATAAAAATATCTATTGTAAATTGTAATCACCCAAAGAAACGTTATAGAATGATAAGTAGTGTAACAATATCAATATGTATGAATATTGAATTTCATACAGTTGCAAAAAACTTGCTAAACAACTTAAAAAAATTTATTTTCAGTAACACAAACATCATAAAAATGGACTTTCCTAAGCCTGTGCTACTTGACTATAAAAAATGCAGGAAAATTGAAACCAAAACCGAAACCGCGGTTTTGAAAATCTGAAAACCGTAACCGAAACTGAAACCGTAAATTCAAATATTGCAAAACCGAACCCGACACCAAAACCGAAACCGGAAAACCCAAAAAAAGTGAAACTGGTCCATCCCTATTTAAGGAATATTTTAAAATTAATATCATATGAATACAGATTGTCGAATGTGTTGATAGTATGTTATTGTTGACATATTTTCACAAACAAATTCTATGCATGCAGGAGCGAAATTACCCGATGTATTTCACTAATATATCGAAGGGAATAAATATTGTTCTAGTTGTATTTTGTGAATTTATGGAAGTTAATAATTTTATCCCTCTACAGATGCAGGTCATCGAATGTTTGAAAATAGTGTTTCATATTCGAGATTCGAAGACATACAAGGGTAATTCATAATTGTGGCAAAATAATTGTCATTGAACTTATATTTTTTTTTTGTAGAAACGTGTGCATCAAATTTTTTTGTCTGTAAAGATTTTCAAGATTTTTGATAAAAATTTGAACATATGTGCATTTGTTATCTTCAAAACACAAGTTGAAAAGCATTGATGGTGCTACCGTAGAGTCCTTAGTTTCTGCATTGGTCACAGTAGGAAATTCCATGACACCTAACAGCTGTTCGATGTTGATACATAAAAAGCAATATGTGAGAGATTAGATTTTAAGGTCAGCGCATAAGATATAATCTTCTTATGAATTTACTCACTGAAAAAAAACAAGTAAAACTATTAGATTCGGGCGTACTTTCTACATGGAGTAGAAATTTACATGTTAAAGCCTCGGGCATACTTTCTCCACCTCCCATATCATCCAGCATGCTTAAAAAAATTCGGATTGTATTACATGATCGACCATACTTTCTACACCCCCTGTTTCACCCCAAACATTTAAGGCAGCAAACTTTCATGTATATGTTTTATACAGCAGTACCTTTTGTGTATCCCCTGTATGGGCCCATATACCTGCTCACATCCAAAAAGAGTAAGATCCCCCATTGGAAAATCCTATGGCCGATGTCAGCTTCCACTTCCACTTATAAGGCGAGGCAAATAATAATATATGGTGTCCCTATTCCATTGGTACAGTCACCACAATGACAAATATGAACAGGTGAAGACTCACATAACCAAAAGCTAATGTATGGAAGAAAATTTAGTCTCTATCAAACTTTCTCGAAAAATTTTTGTCTTTCTGTCCACACAACTTTGGTTAGATGGGATGACACCACAAGAACTTCACCAAAAGACAAGCAAGGCCATTTGGACTGATTGAAGAATGGAATTGACCATATATTTTGACTTTTTAGCGGGGTAACAAGCTTGGAGTATTTGTTGCATTGTTCCTCCATGCTGTTATTCAGATGAGGTGTATCGGTCAATCTGGCTTGTGGGTTCACACAAAGCAAGACACAGCAATTCTGCCAGACCCAAATAAATACAGAAGATTTTTAATTCTCTCATTGGATTCTCAGAGGCTTAAACCAGAAATATCCCTTATCCTAAAAACGAGGACTGTGACTACTGCAATAGAGTCCCACCCAAGTCTTCAAACGCCTACTCTTAAAAATACCCACCACTGCGCTCACAAAACAAAACAAATTATCTTGTTGAGCATATATTGAGTGCCAATCCACAAAACCACAAAATAAATACGAAAAAAATATGGTGTGTCGGAAATAGTGCAAATTAAACTAAAAATCGCAAATGATAAAAAATAAACCAGAACTCACAAACATTAGCTACGAATTAGTGTTATTCAAATTTTTCCTTCTTGCAACTTTTGCCCTGTGTCTGTTTGTGCAATAATGTCAGAAGTTATCTTTGATCAACCTACAGTAACTGTAACAATGTCATATAATTCAGTGAATGGTAAATGTTTTAAAAAAGAATAAATATTATGATCAATAACGTGAAGTTCTATATCAATGAATAATGGATATTATTTTCCATACTGTCGAGAAAATATATTCAACTCCACATCTTCTCCAAATCGTTGAAATACTTCTGTGTAACTGTGGCCATCTTTTTATCCACAATTTTACTTTCAGTCCCTACAGGACTACTGGCTACCTTCGAACTATTGTGATATAAGCAAATTAAACTCTTTCGTAATGGTTCTCTAAACCATTTATTTTGAAAGAATAAAATGAGTGGATGCAACGTCGTGTACAAATTGATGGAGACAAGCGTCAAACTAGCATACATTTTCTCTCCTCCCACGGAAGTTGACGATGATGATGCAAGAAAGAAGGAATTCGCTATAATAAAACATAACAAGCAAACAAATGTCGATGGTAGCAGTGCATTATTTATTTGGATATTAAATGCCAACCAGTATCGAATTTTCAAACGATTTGTTGCTTGGTTTATGGTCAAAACGTACTTCGTCTTATCCGAATATTGAATGTAAAAGAAAATAACCATTGATACGCCCTCCACAATTACTGTCATGCAAGCAGTTGTCACATCCGTGGCAGAGTTTGTTAGAAAAATGCTATCACAAACCGTAAACTGTTGAGAACCAGGGCCGAAATCCCAAAGGAAAACTGACAATATGATCAGGGAAACAATTGATATTAATGAAACCAATAATATCACTGACATTGATGCATAATTTTTATACGAAACTGATGCAAATAGACGTTCGATGGCTAATGCCAGAATGGTTAATGGTATGCATAACATGGGCATTCCAATGGATGTATTGATTCTTAGACATTCCGAGTAATGGACAATGAGTTGGCATGGCTCGCTTACATACAAGATGGTTATTCTAATAGCATTGACGAATATTACTGATGAAAATAGTGCACCGAAGAAGCTTAAACTTCCCAACAAGATTTTAAAATTTTTACAAAACAATTTGTTTCTGATCAATGAGCAAATCAACAAAATGTTCAATATGAATGAGAATGGTGACGACGCAATCAAAATCATTTGGTGTCTGGAAAAAGTTTCATTCCGAAGGTTGTCTTGAAGCAGTGCACAAACTGAAGCATAACTACTATGACTATCATTGGACGCCATTCTGATCTGAAGCTAGAAAAGAAATTGCAATGAGAAATGCGAAAAACGAATCATATTTGGCTCATTCAGTATATTAATGTGAGTTTTTGGTGAATAAAATCAAGATTATCTTCTATTGCTTGTGTGTTCAAGCAGAGTACCAGGGAATCTTATCTGACATTAAAAAATTTTACTACCAGTTAATGATGCTTTCTCTAATGATTGAACGGTGTGATGTTTCTAATATGGAACAAGTTGTAATGCATTCAAAAGTTTGAAACGGACTGAGTGAAGTTACATAGGTCGTTTTAAACTATGGGTCTTATTTACACCTAAATTTGCATAGAAGTGGCGTTGCAAGGGTAAGTTTATCTATGTCTGATCTCAGCAAGTGCGGCTGATGATAACATGCAGTAAACTGCAATCGATAAAGCAGACTGAGACATGAATAATATTTTAGATGCTCACATGGGAATATCATGTTGATGTCACTCTTTAGCCGTTCCGACTTTTTTGACGCATATGTATGTCTCGAAGAATATTACAGGTTCAAAGTCGATCATGTAAACAATGTCATAGTTTTCAGATACGCCTTTCGATTCAATGCACATGCATATCTTACGCATCTTTGATCACTGAAATCAGGTATAGGTACATTCAATATGATTAAGTACACTTATACAAATTTTAGTGTGAATAAGGTTCATTGAGGAGAACGACTAGTGCAACATTACACAGTTCGGTATCAGGTTATAGAACAAACATAGTATAAGGTGTTTCCACTGAATAACCCTACTTTTTAAGTGAGCTTATGCTCATTGCATAGATAGAGGTTACCATGAAACTCTGCCATAATTTAGTAAAAATTCAATAGTACATGAGTATGATCATGTCTTACCTGGATCAGGGGTTCAACTCGGACAGGATGCGATACCAATCTGACATGCAGATTAAGATTGCATCAAGCGAGTAGATTTGATGAGTTTATAAGCAAGTTGAATAGACATTTTTCAGTGTCACTAAAACTGCACGAAAGCAATATCTAAGACGAGAACATAGAACAATAAACTTTTTTTCAGTGGAAACTTTCCAGGTTCTTTACTTCCAGGTAAGTTATTCATAATGATCATTGTGCAAAGATTCAATGAGTTTGTGGCCGAAAAAAATGTACGTTCTATCACAGTGCATGGAGCTCATGAGCAGGCAACTGCTATGCAACAGGGGTGTCATCCGTACATTGTTTGCTCCCCCTACATTTTAAAGGCATAAGAAGAAAACCACTTTCTCAGAGCTCATTTACTTAAAGCTGCAGGGCAGACCTCAAACTTAGTCTAATCATTGAATAAGCAAAGAATTTCTTCCAAACGATTAATAAAATCTACTGAAGACAGTCTAAAGTGTTTATACTTTTACCACAGCTATGCAAAGCTGAATGAGCTTCAAATTTTCTCTGAAGCCGTTCCATAATTATGATTGCAATACATTTGGCTATGATACTCGGCCTTATCACAATTATGTTTTCGCATTTATTTGCTGACATGCGAACAGGGAATCAATTAAGTTATTAGAGACAATCAAGTCAAATGAATTGGAAACCAACATAAATATACAAAAACACAGCTTTTGTGGTCAATCAAAACGAAACGCCTGTGTGGGCATTCACGTCTATCGAATCGATGAAGCCAACAAAAAATGCGATGATAGAAATAATTCATGCATAAAACATTCATCACTCAGGCGACCATGTTATTTGCACCTCCTGACAAAAAACATCGCGTTTTATTATCCTATATGTGATCTCATGAATTAGACATCAGTTTAGACACAAAGAGGGGTTTCGGTGCAACATATGGGAATCTCAAAAACAATCGGTTTAGGAAAAGTTTTCCATACCGATTTAAGTTGTGACACCCGTTTTGCCTTAAGGATTCTACGTTGTTAGATTAACAAAATATTCAATTTCCGAGTGGCTTTACCACGTATTGAACATACTAGGCAGAACCAGATTTATTACTACTTCGTACCTAAAACTCTTCTTTATCTAATGCATGAGATAAAATTCAAGACTACAACTCCCAATTATCCTATGCTTTGAAGCACGGACATCAAATCAAAACCATTCAATACAGGCGTCTCAAAAAAGATACCCTCGTCTCTGTTGCATAACTTTCCTCCAACTCAATATTTTTTCCTGCCATTTTCTGCGATAGATGGGCCAAACATTTGGCCACAAACCTGCTGATTTACATGACTTCTAAGCCGCTAGTTCTTATTCAAAATACACGAACTCCAAAAATACTTTTCAGTAAAAAGCTTAATTAATATTTTCTATTAGACGAGAAAAAAACAATGTGATATGAAATAATAATACGTCAGCAAATCAAAATAATTTCGTTTCTGTTTGACCACCTTTTGCTTGACTAGGAAGCTAGAAAAAGAAGAGATAAAACCGCATAGAAAACTCACCAAAGGCTTCATCAATTTTTGTGGTAATGCAAAACACCGCCTGTTAAAATATGAAACAGAAGCCAAGGGGTAGTCGTTTTTAGACACCCTGTACTACCTAATTCTTGTAAATTCAACATTGGCTCGTCCCAACATCAAAATGCATTTTCGGTATTGTGTTAAACAAGTGAAACCTTATCATTTATTCTGTTTGCAGCTAAGATAATATTTTTGACTTGATTTCGAGAAGTTAAGTTTCGCACTAAGTGTTGTATGGCAACATACAACATTCCACTCGTAGGATTGATGTTGCAGCCATTCCACGGGTCCCGAACCCGGCCATCTTTGTTGAGCCCTGGTCGGGATGGTTATACCTAACCCGACATTGGCCATTCGTGGGACAGCTACGGCGCCACCCAGGAAGCCCTTCAACATAAGAAAGTCACCACATAGACAATCAGAGAGGAGAACAATTACTTATTATTTATTGAAGAAAAACATATTTTGTAGTAAGATTTGTCAGGGAAACGACAGTTAGATAGGATTCTCATGAAAGTTATGCAAGTACCGTAAATCCTTAAACTTATACTCTGAACGCCGTAAATCAGGCCTTAAGTCGCAACTTATACTCCAAACATAGGGTCTAAAACTGCGACTTATACTCAAGGACGACTTATAAATGAAACACCCATTCAGTCAGATCAACTTTATTCAGATCAATAACAAAAAACAAAGTATCGTTTCAAATGTCGTGTTCAGAATCAGATGACTCCTCTGGTTCGAAACCTGCATTGCGCAGATCTTGCTCGTCATCATCTACTTCTGTTGTTTCGACATCGGTTTGTTAATGTTTCGGCAACATTTACGATTTCCAATTTATACGTAGCAGTATAAGATTTACGCTTATTTATTTCGGTAGTTAAATGTATAGCTATAACAACACAATGTGCAAAATTAACGCTATAGTAGCATTAAAGAATTTAGATTTGGTTGGTGGAATTCTCTAGAAAGAACAATTACAGTATTTGGATGCGACTTATAGATAAGGATTTACGGTAATCCAAAATGAATATGCAAAAATCTTAAATAAACAAGCAAAAATATAAAATGATTCAGATCATTAATTGGTTTTTATGAACTAGTTCTACAGAGTTCATGTTCGACTTTTACGTGGCACTTTGGTTTGACTTCGATTGATAATTGCGGGATATTAAGGTACAGAGAAAATGAGGAAACAAAATTGAGATTGTAGATTCGAAATTTTGGGTAAAAAGTGGGAAAAACGAATGATCAATGGATAATGGTAAAGGCAGTGAAACACGAGACGAGGAGAGAAGCCGACGGGAAGAATAGAAAGAAAAGGAAGGTCCAGGGTAAACACGTACCAGTATCGGCGGTGCACTAACAAGTGTTTTTCGTACAAGCCTCTTAGTACCTATACAAGGATCAGATCAGAAATCTTTGCAGGAAAAAATTTTTTCTTGTGCACTAAAAAATATTATTTTTTTGTTTATTTTTGAAAAAAAAGGATACAGGCAGCATTTTTGCTTTTGCAAACAAAAAGTGTTGCTTGGCATGATTGACCTAGAGTCTGGTGGCTATTGTAGATATCATGACGGTTCAACTTTGAGAAAGTCAAACAGTCCGAAAGAGCAAAAAGCTGTGCAAAGCAATGTGCAGCATAAACAAATTATTTGACTTAAATGATAGCATCGAAGTTCACGCGAAATATACCGTCTTACCACAGTTTCAGGGAGCATGTGATATTTAGACTACTGGATCCCCATCTTCAGGGTGAAATGAAATTTCGCTCGCAGCTGTAACCACTTCAATTCAACCATTCAAATGTTTTCTAAATGTGCATTCAATTTTGAATAAAATAGACAACTTCAATAGCTTGTGGTCACTTTCTTGACTAGTTTAGAAGGAAATATTTGTGACTTTATTTTTAGTGTTCAGTTAGGGACCATTGAACCATATGATTCAGACATTGGAATTGTAATGGTGGTGGTAACCGAACAAGCTGCATGATAATCAAGCTGATGCATCACTACAAATGGAAAACAAGAGAATAAACTTTGTAATTTGAGCACGGTTTTTAATGATAAAGCAATAAAAAGTTAACTTTTAAATAACTTTTAGTCAACAATAGATCGACTCTTTCAAAAGTAAACTTGCTCTTGCAGGTTCACAGACTCTTCGAATTTATGACATCCTTTCGGACTGCATTCGACCAGCAGAGAAGGCGTCCTGCGTTCGAAGTTGTTGGGGAAAACTCGGACGTCGAACATTTCTTCAAACTGCAAACCGCATATCCAATCGTTGTAGGGCACCTTCGTAGTCCAGTCCACTTGTTTTAGGTGGACGGTCAAGGTTGCACCTTGCTCCACGGAAAAGCAATGACGGTCATTGTGCGGATTCAGATACATATACGGGATAATAACGTGGTTGTTATTGCTCTCGATTGCTTGCCCTATAAGAAAATTAAAAAAAGAAAAGAAATGCGTAAGAGCTAGTCAACTTATTCCGAAAGATGTTTGCTTTTTATGGAATACTTGTTAATCTGAAAATGACGAAAATCGGCACTGTCGTCGAAACCGTTTGATCGGTTGCACAGCACAAAATTTTTGACTCGAAAAATTTTTAGAAGTTAAATGAATATGTTCACAAATTTTCAGTGCCATAGCAGAAAATCGTGAAAATGTTTTTAAATGCTGAAAACGGTGGACTACAAAAAATGTGTCGACTAGACTGCAGGGCAAACGAAGTAAGATTACAATGCTTTGCGCACTTGCTTTTTCTTTGAATTTACCTTTCCCAGACCAGAAGTAAGTTTGGGCACAAATTCTAGCCCTTCTACATCATTTTTTGGTATGACTGACGGCCAAACACGACCACGGATGCAGAAATGGATTGAAAGGCGGATGCGGACGCGGATGGCGGATGTTGAATCATTTCTCCGAGGTGCATTCTGATTGCAGGACAGATTGCTTATGGTGGAACCCAGATTTTTGGCTGACTTTGGTGTCTGAAAGGCAAGCCTGGACTAAAGCTTAGCCTTGTGCTTAGGCTTAGGCTAAGACTTTTTGCTAATCAGACGCCAAAATCTGCAAAAAATGCGGATACCGTGCATATCCGGATACTGTGTATCTGCGGATACAAAAAATGCGGATACTGTGTATCTTTCGAACACAATGTGCGGTCCGCCGTTTAGATATACCCTATTTTTCTCCTACTTTGCTCCGAGGAAGGTATAAATCATCCTGCTCAACCTTCGTGATAGCAAAGGAGCAGAAGCAGAGATACCACCGAATTGCTCCTGCATTGCTTGCTACTCCGCTGCTGCTTTTCTCTTACTTCGTTCTGCCTTTTGTGATTCGGTCTCGCTAGATGGAATTCACGTACAAAAACAATGTACTGGTTGACTAAAACTCGAGATCCAACTTGAGAATTTCGGGAATGCCTAGGCAAGCAATTTTAGAGCAAGAAACTATACTCCATCAGTTTTGAAATGGTCTATGCAGTAATCCCATGAAAGTAAGTTCAATACGAAAAAACTTGTAAGTTTATTGCCGTGATAAATAAAAAACCTTTTTCGTCAATGAACGGCACAGCTGAAAATTTCCTTCAATAACCTTTTTGAGTAATCAAATTTACTCGAGTAGGACTCAGATATCGAAGCAGTTCAGTCCAAATCGATAGTGGATGAACGTGATGTTTTTCGATGATTCTGATCTCTCCCATTCTCATTAAGAAATTTAACGTTTTTCTACATCATGAAATTTTTCATCGACTGAAAATTTTATATCAAATTGTACTCACTCGTTAGCTTTTTGCTGTTTCTATCATTTTAAATTAAATAAGCTATAAAATCGGCGTTACGTTAGTTTAGTGAATTTTATCAGAAAGGTAACTTGTATCCCTGAAGAAATCTAAAAGACTCAGTATCATATCAAAATGTCCAACAGGAGTCATACCGCTCACGCCCAAAATTTTCCTCAGACAAGGGAGTGAAAAAATCGCACACATTGAACAATTATTCTGCCATGATTACGGCGATTTTTTCCAAATTCACCAATACTTCATGCATTCGTTTACTTTCGTCCGTGGTGCCGCAAAGTTTGTTCTGTGGCACGCTGACGTTGCCCCTGAGGCATACAGTCGTGCTGATGCACACCCGCACGCAAGGGCTGAAAGAAAATTTGCCGATGAAAAATTTTACAGGGTCTGACCGAATATAAATTCATCACTTCAAAATCAGTTCGTCGTTATGCTGTTCATCGACATAGTCAGGCGCAACGGTAGACGGCCTATTGAAACGAATTTTTCCAGCATAGCTGTATGCCGCGCATAGGAAAATCCATAAGGGGAAGAGTCGAGTTGAACTACCTATGCTGAACATCATTCTTATTGTGAATGAAACCATGGTCGTTGAAAACTGTTCTGTAACATACAGCAAATATGGCGCGATGGATCGTACGAGAATGGCATATACTCGTAGTTCTAATTTTCATGATAAATATCAGAGGCATTGATCACGCCACACAGTCGTAAAATCGGACTGTTATTCAGAACAAATTGTCATGAAAAACATATACAAAACAAGAATTCATGTTTGTGGTGATTTGAGCACCTCAAAATTTGAAGGTCAATGTTGGCTTTTGGATTATGCAAATTTTCAGTGTTCCCAGCATCTACTTTGTGTGTTGTGGTGTGAAACCACCACTCTACTTGTGCTTTCTTATTTGTGTCAATTTTGAAAGTGATCTGCAAAACAATACCAAATTGCGCATCTGTGGTCAATTTCCAATAGTTACTGTAGCAGGGAAATGGTCGACAACCAGTAGTACGCTCTCACTTCACTCACCCTCTAGTCTAACTTACCTTTGTTACTATATTATTTCTCTCTTGCGAATATAGAAGACTAGAATTTTATGAGCCTTATTTCAAAAATCTTAAGCCTCAGTTTAGGAATTCTTAGTTGCAAGTCGATTCTTGAGTATGTCAGCTGAGTCCATGCAAATACTTTCATTGCGCCATGCTATTGTGATGACCTTCTACATGAATATACGAAAAATTTTCATCCTGTGCAATTTCCACTAAGGATTCCTAGAGGCGGCCAACGAGTAAAGATGAAGCATCAATTAAGAAAACTGTGACATATCAAAAAACCCACGTAACACGTCAACAACCTGCATAATCTTCCTACAGCAATCCATGAGTTGTTACTCGATTTTCCTTGCCACGGCTGATCCTACTGTCCTTTTCATACTTTTTATTACACACACAATATGTATTTCCTTATCTTCCGAATTTGTCTAACATTTATTTCTTTGAAAGTAACACAGAAAAGAATTGATCATTTTTTCATAAAAAGCATCATGGAAACTAATTTTTCTTCTCTCTCAATTCTCCCCAAGTCGATTCCATTCCTTGCTCATAAAATTTTTATCCCAAAATCGTCCCTCATATGACCAATTGTCAAGCAGGCCTGACATGAAAAAAGAAGAAGAAGTAGAACCTACCACATGATCATGAAAAAAATTATCGTGAAATTCCAACTTTACTTTTTATGCTAGTTTTTATGTAACTGTATTGCTATGTTTTTCCTAATTTTGACTTCTGTTTATCCTTTGGACTCCATTTGTTCTCCTCCATTTCATCATTGCCTTGTAAAGAATTGTCTGTCTTGCTGTTGTATTTGGGCCAACATGCCTGCTAATAAAATAAAATTTAGAATCTGTCTATGGACTCTGAGGTTAAGTTGTCCAAGAGAGATTCCATCCTGATTCCGTTTTCCTCCGTTTTTCTGAGTCCCTATCTGAGTCTTCATTGATCCTTGCAGGCGTCAACCATGTTTGGATTCAGAAATCAATCTATTAGGATTTCTACCCTACAGTAAAACCGATTAAGTCAGCTTCCAACTGTTACTCTCGATTATTCTTGCATTCGAATCCACTCTTACCATAGAATTCGCCTGATCGTGTATATGCTGCTGCAGCAACCCATGTGTTGCGTACCAGAATCTCATCTAAGCCTTACAAAACATTGACAATGGAACAGATAAGAATCGGAGATTCAAATTCATACATGACTCATACAGAGGGAGTTTGAGAAAAAACTGTGGAATATGTTCTAAAAAATGCCCAGTGAAAAAGAATGCACTTTGCACGTCCACTGTTTTTGATTATTTTTCTCGAATATGTCACTCATCGCTTTTATTTCCATTTTCATAACAAATAAATTATTGTCAAAAATTTTCTGAAAGTGAGCCCATATACGCTTCCGATGTTGGTGATATAGTAATATTCTTGCTGTATATTGGTAAACTGACTGTGATTTTACTAGATGGAGTGATACTGACAGATGTACATGTCTATAGGCATACATGTAATTGAGATTAAGGCATCACCCAGGAATCGTAAGCCATATTGCGACCTGAAGGACAGTATATTTAGCCCCTGGAAATCATCTGACATCATCAGTCACCTGACTAGAGTTTTTCTCGGCAGTGGTCTAATAGACCCCTGGCCGCAGCAGGCGGGTGCGCTCGGGTAAAGCAGCAGCAAGCCCTGGTCAGGTGGGAGGTCTGGGTCGGATCGGGTGGTTCGGATCAGGTCGGGTGGTCCGGGTCGGGCCTTGGTGGTTTGTCCGAATGCGGGAAAATTGCCTCAGTTGCTCCATAACAAAAGTTCTGAATCTCTTAAACTAGATTAAAAAGCTTGAAGATCAAGTAACAGAAGTATAGTGTAGGATCTGTGAGGGCCAACAACTGTCATATTTGTCAGGTCTAGTCGACAGTAATAAGGGTCACTATAGCCACTGAATACACTACAGCTATCAATTAACTTCAGCCACTTTTGAGGTCTTCTATTTGGGGGCCACATTTTCCTAGGGGCTCAACTTGTTGAGAGGGACGAATAGAAAAGGGCAAGTGGAAAAGGTCGAATGAAAGCGAGAGTGGAAAGAAAGTCCACAAATCTTTTTGTTGATATTTTTCTCTTCTTGTTCTGTTTTTTTCACTTCTTGTCTCACATTTTCAATTCGTTTCCCCTTTCTTCATATCATGTCCAGCTTTTTCTAGTTTTTGCCCAATTTTTTCAAATCATATTGTAATTAAAAATAATCACATTTCATTTTAAGATATGATTAATTTTGAACTTATCACGAGGAAGGTAGAACCTCTCAGAAATCGTGTCTTGAATTGAGTAACAAACATCGTTTTCACGACTTGAAGATGAAAACTGACCTCTAAATCTAAAAAACAGTGAAAAAATACTGCTGAGCATGTTGATTTGAGCCTGTAAATCAGAACATGCTCTAATTTGACTCGCTCGAACATGCGCAGGCGCCATAGCTAGTACTCGAGTTGCAAAAAGTCAAGCCATACTTTTTGGCATGCTGGCACAAAGATCTAAGATGGCAGCCCGGACAATGTTCATTCTTGCGCCCTGACTTTGCTCTTCCCTAAGTAAGCCCTTGATTGCAGGCTTCTCAAACCCACAAAGATTGGGATACTTATGTACCTTAAATTCTATTTGCGTACCAAAATTCAGTGAATAAATTAACGATAGATACGACATTCCAATTACTGTTGGATCGAGATTCATTATTACCCACTGATAAAAATTTCAAACATTATGAATGCCAATTCATTCTGCTTGTCATTTATTTATGTAAAGATGAATTACAGAAAAGAGAAAACACTGCTTGGGAGTCAGTCAGAAACAACCTCGAGAAAGCCCAATATGATAAAACCAGTCGGCCAGTCCAATTCAGATCATGTAATATTGTGTGCGCGTATAATCCGATCATAAAATTGGCAAAATCGCCAAAGTATACCGTATATTGGCATGGGCCTTACCAAATAACCAATTTAGAAGAGTCGAATGTGTGCGAGTACAGGAAATCCAGAAACCCAATTTGAGGATCGAGAAAACGCATGTTAATTATTTTCTTCTTTTCACATTAGGACAGGAATAATATGGAATGTGATGTTCAGTATGCTGTTGCTTCGATGCAGATACACTTATGACTTCCTCAGGAAGTATATTTTCCAAAGTGAGAGGTAGAACGAATATTTTATTCATTGATTATTTCATTATTTTATACATTCACTTCCTTGTATGATTTTTTGATTTTCACATTCTTCTTTCTCTCTCATATTTCTGCAGTGACATATAACAAAAGATCACTAAAAGGAGTAGCAGAAATGGAGCAGACACATTTTGTTCTACGTCTGTGATTCTATCATAACCTCCAACAATTTTCAATAATTAAACAACAGTACCAGGTTTTGTCATTTTGCAATTTTTTTCAGTATTCTATAGGAAACGGACTATGAGTTAAGCCCGATTCAGAAGTAAAAAAATCCCAGGATTTTTGTCGCCGACTGTCGCCGACTGTCCTAGGATTTAATCGGCGACAGTTAATGATTCTAAGGAATGAATGGGCAATTTGCAGAAACACCAATTCAGAAGTGAAAAAATACTAAGATTTTTGTCGCCGATTAAATCCAAGAAATCAACAGTCAGCGACGATCGGCGATTCCATTTCTGAATTGGGCTTTGCAGTTATGAGTTCAACCAAATAAGCGGTAATCAAATATGTGTTGTTGAAAATTCTATCCTTGATTATATAAGATCGCAACACTAACGACCACTGCACCACAGAATTTGAGGTGAAACTAAAAAGAATGCCGTTAACTGTCGACAAACGCGGGAAAATTTTTCAGCCACCAACATAATTTTGAAAAAATTATGTCAGCCTGTAAATTCCAGTATGTCAACAATACCGATGTCACCAGATGATCATAGTTTGCGGTGCATTTTTTATATATGGTTCCAAGCGTATAAATGCTGCACTGAAATACAAAGTCTCCCAAGTTTAATTTACAATTTTGAATTTGAATTTTAGGTTTAATACATTACGGAAAAAAGGTCATGTTTTCAATCACATCATTGGCGCCCAGCTTAGCCGTCTTACAGTCTATAATGCAAATCATTGGGCCTACGAATGCCATCAAATTGGTCGATTTCGCTTCACAGTTCGATGAGAAATTGGTCAGAAACGATTTAGTGGTCAGCAACAAAGTTTTGCAGAGCAACAAACGTTCTCCGAATGTGGAAATAAACATCTTGTTGGACATTTCACGAATTATGTTTCCGAAGGTACTGGCGTTGTATGTCAGCATACGAAACCCATTAGGCAAATTGACTTCCTACGAAAAAGCTTTCGACTACTACGACAAAATGTACATGAGAATCGTTATGGGAGGACTCCGTTTTGATGATTCGGCTTATATTATAGGGTAAGCCTCTGATATTTAGGCGGAAACTGACTTTTTAAGTTTTTTTAAAGAATTAGCTATGCTCTTAGCGGGCCTTTCAGAAACTCGGCAGCTTAAGAGAGTGAAGACGGTAATCGTCTACGTTCGATAGGTCCCCAAACTTCTGAGTGAAGCAGACCAAACAACACTCGTAAGTACGTATGTTGTGCAGATTTTTAATAGTGGATAAATGAAGAACTATGCTCTGGCTGACTAGTTGGAACTACTCCTTGGCTAAGCCTCCGATCTAGTGCAACAGTTCTCCCACAGACCTGCCAACAACAAACACTAACAAGTAAATGGCTCTCACAGAGCAGACCCTCACAAAGAAGAATATGTATCCACTGGGGGAATGAGGTTGGAGAGACCCTCAATAGTGTCTCTCCTACCATACGTTTGCAAGAAAGCAATGCCCGGGCCTGAAACCCTTCACAAGAAACTGTGTAACATCGACGTTATGAAAATATAATAAAGAAAAATAAATTCAGAAGAAAGTGGACGACCCATTAAAATTATCTAAACGTTGGACGCAAAGATGGGTGGAAGTTTTCTTCACTCTAGGCGTCAGCATAAAAATATCAAGAATAATATGAAAACATTAATGATTTTCATCATCACTTTTGTTCTTTCTTTGGGGTTCCATTGCCATGCGAGTTTGTCTGCGCCTGCCCGACGCCTACAGTTGACTTGCATATCAACTTCATCAGCATATGTAGTCGCATTGATAAACAATATGTAAAATGTTCATGCCCAAATCATTTAGTTAGTTCTGTTGAAATATTATTAAAATGAGCATATCACATTTGAGAAATATATTACAGGTGTGTGGTGTTGCTCACCAGTTGCAACACAGCTGATAAAGAAGAACATATCGTGACCCGAGGCATAGTAAAAATTGCACGAGACATCCAGAGCAACAAGATCTTAATGGGAGGATGATTTTCCGAGGAGGACCACGGCAGCATAGAAATTTTGAAGCAGGTTTGAAACTGGAAGATTTGTTATGAAAAATAATTTTTTGTCCAACTTTTTTAAATTTTTTCACGAAAAACGCCAAAAAACCAAGGTTCACCCTTGTGCCCTCCTCAAAATTCCGGAGATGCACATCTTTGGTTGGAAAGTGTGTTGATGCACTCAGCGGCAGAATATACTTTTTCACAGACATGGAAAATTTTTTTGAGACAGAATGAAAATCCAATATAAAGAAAGTGAATTTTTTCCAACTTTGACCCACGTTCTCAAAAATCTAGTCCACTTCTTTTTCTAGCATGGCAACTATCGAAGCAAGTATATTCTCTTTTTTTCTGCCCCATCGGGGCATTTTCTAATAAACTAGTTAAATATATAATCCTCTCATCTTTCATAACTAAAGTAGTAGTAAGGGTGGTCCAGTATAGATGTCAAGCACATAGCGAGTTTCAGCATCTGAAAATGTTAATCGATATAGCGCTCTATACAAGCCCGTCAATCTCCTGAATTGGATTATCATTGCGTAAGCTCTGTTTGACACTCCGAGTGTCCAGTCTCTCCCAGGTTCTGCATGCACGTACATGACACAATCTATAGTGTTATGCACGCTTCTATCTGTGTTCCGTAAACGCACGATACAACAATCATCTTGATAAGTATTTCATTTTTCTCTTACTTTTGCCATATCTATCCAAAAGTGTAGCAACATTATATCTCTCAAGAAAAAAAGGGTAGCTAAAATTTTTTTTCAGATGTTGGAATCAGTCGGTGAATATTCTGAACATTCAAGTGCATTAGTGACCAAAGCAATTGAAAAATCAGAAAGTGTCGAGTCAGAATCAACATCAGATTGGAAAATATCAGCAAAGAAGCTGAAGACCAACCCCCAAATTTGATAATTGATAATTGGACAGCAAAATTCAAACTTTTCCTGTTGAAGTCCGATTTTACACCATTACTTTTAATCTTTCAGTCAGTCAAGATTGTGAGTTGATGAATCAAGAAGCTGATCAATTTGGATTTTCGTCAGTAGCCTATGCTGACTATGTTGTAGAAACTTTACCAAGCTCAGAAGGATCCCATCCATGGCGTTGTTTGCTCACTAATTGCATTATTTGGACCATCTGGAATTCGAAGTTTGATACATCAAATTTTGGAATACCCACTTTATTGTGTAATTTGTTCAGTAGCAATATCTGTTTTCTGGGGTATAATTTTGGAGATGGTTTGAAAAACACTGATTCTTTTTTCAAAGATTTTCACATCACTATTGATTTATTTAAACTCTCGACAGCAATAAAAAAAGAGCAATATTATGCATCACAGTATCCAAATGTCCCAACTTGATCCTAGTATGATTGCGACAGACATATTTATCATTGATGGTGGCGTTATTAAAAACATAATTTTTAGCAATGATTCTTCCAGCATTTATAAAGCTGCAATTATATTTGATACGTATGCTTTACTTCAAAGGTATTCTTGTGGAATTAATTGGCTTGCAAAAAGTTATCAAGCCGAACATAAACAATTGCTAATCTCATTCATCAAAAATACGATTTGGAAAGAAAAGGAAGAACCAAAATCTACTGCAACAATGACAAGCCCAGAAAAATCTATACCAATTACAAATCAGATGCAAACTGCAATGGGTAATAATGAAACACACAAAAATTGGTTGAAAATCAACTCTCAAAGACATAAGGGAAACAATCATTCGGGAAGTTTCCGCCAAAAAAACTAATCAGTTTCAATACCCAACAGCAAAATAAATATTTTTCTCAAAATTTTGGGCCTCAAGTATAAAATCCACAAATGCATTATCGACAACACCAGTCAAATGTATCACATCATTATCAACAGCAGAATCAAAGTTCATCAACTCCATTTTTTCTGCAATCGAATCAAGTCAAAACATAGAATGTCGAGATTCGTTTCAATTATTTATTACGAGCAATGGCTGTTGAATTTACGGGACATTTCAACTGGTATTCAGATGCCAGCAGGATGCTTTACTATGAAAATTATTTCAAAATATTGATTGGATACTTCCAGGAATCTTTTACTGTGGCTCCTGATGAGTATGATCAAAAATTGCTTGAATGTGAAAGGTTTTATGGATCTGAATCAGGAACAAACGGAGTTTTAGTGGGCTGCAATGTCGCTAAAAGGCAGTTGGTGTCTGATATTGAAACATAACTGACAATGTTGATGGCTTCTATCATACTGATTGGATTAAAAACAAGTTGAAAATGACCTTTTGAATTATTGAAAATAATCATTTTAGTCATGTAATTTCATTGCTCAAACTAAAAAATAGAGTATAAACAAAACAAATACAAAATGCATCTATTATTCATTTTTACTTTCCCCAGAAAGAGTTCAACACTAGAGGCCCATCTATACTTTTTTCGCTGAAAAACACGCAAGCAATTGGCTCTTCAAGTATTGGAGCAATTTCAGCATGTAATACATCGCAAGGTAGATATTGAAATTTCCGATCGAAAGATACCCAACACATTCAACAAGTATCTATTGAGCGCTTTTGTAATCTGTAATTCTAGAAACACTCAAACTAAGAGTTTGCTCATTTGCCTCTAAATTTTTGACAGGAATGAGTATGCTGTTGATAAATTTTAGTGTATATGGTTCATAGTAAATACCGCATTAATGGTATACAATAATTTTTTTTGAATTTTTTCTGTACAAATTTTATTCCAGTGCCAACTAGGACTTTCATTGACCATGTACGTTTAGCTTTGATTGTGTTGGAATCAATGATGCCTTGTTCTAAATAGGGTTTAAAAGGGTTTGAAGGATTCATTTATCTGCCTAGTTTTCATGCATTTATGTATATCATGCCATGCTTTTATAATTGCATGGATGATAAAAGTATTTTTGACTTAGAATTAAGTGGTGATATGTGGATGACCATATCTGAAATGGGTAAAGCTGCATTGCATTTGTCAAATGATTTACAGACAACTTTGGCGAAAATATTCGAGTGTGTTTGTTTTGTTTACAAAATGTTGTTTTATTTTTTGAGTAATTTATAGTAAATGTTATTGTGTATTGTGCATTTCTTGTTAAAGACAAGGTAAAAGCCCCAAAAAAAGAGAAAAAAGACCCTATACCTCTGAAAATTATTGAAAATGTAGAAAATCATGAGTCTCATTTCATGATTTCAACAGATGCAGGATGTTTTTCCATTTCTTCTTTACAATATATGTTTTATTTTTTGAACTATAACTATAAAACATGTGTTTACAATAATGTAACTTGGAAGCTTTTAAATTGTAAAAATTATTGTGACTGTTATTCGATGTATGACCCTTCAGACAGAACTGATCCAGTTATTATCTTTTTTGTGTGCCTGCAGACTTAGGAGTGCAATCATTTGGATGCATAAAAATTGTGAGGAGTTCATTATCTATGAAACATAATTTATTTGCGTCTTGAAAGTATTTTCAGGTTAAATGTTAAAAAAGGGAAAATTAAAAAACACTACGTATTATGCAGATCTATAATGCTCTTTATAACAAAATTTTAATATTTCAACACAAACTGTCATTTTTTTGATGTGAAAAACTGTTGTGCCAAAGTGTGAAACAAAACAAAAAAGCTATCATATGTGGAACATCAGCTTATTGGCATTTAAATTATACATCATCTTACTGTAGTCAAGCTCTAACTGCGTTTTTACATCGCAAAATTGGCCAGAGTGACCATGACATTATAGTATTTAATCAACAAAAATTGGCAGGAATGTAAAACAAAATGCTGGTGGTCTGTGAACGTGTTTAAAGTTATCTGAAGTAGGGGAAACATTCACATATTAGTATGAAAAAAGCTAGCCATCAAAATGCAGGGTAAAACATTTGTATATTGGCCCAAAAAGTGTTCAGACTGAAAATTTTTACTCATTTGGTCACTTTTCGATGAGAATTACTGCAGCATTTATGAATTTTAGTATATTTTATGTTTACTGTAGCTAAAATATTTTTTTTTAATTTATAGCCTCACGTTTGTTTAGGTTATTGAATGTAATATTGTACTTAAGGTGATCCTTACAAAAGTAAAGGGTGAATGAAAGTCATTTTATTTTTACAATTTTATCAAAATTGATACTGTAGCTGAATTAACACCCTACATATAGACAAATTTCTGATGCATGAATGTAGTATGTCCCAATGGATGTCTTTATATGTGCAGGAAGTCAATTATTGGCATACCCATATAATTCTCAAACGCATGAAAATGGTAAATCATAGTTAATGTATTTTACAAATATTATCTAATGATAGGGATGTTCCGGTTAACCAAAACCGAAACCGAAACCGTGAAAACCGTCATTTTTTCTGAAATGGAAACTGAAACCAAAACCATGAAACACAAAATTTGAAAACCGAAACCGAAATCAGAATTTCGGGGATGAATTTCATGGTTTTCACAGTTTTCTGCAAGGTTTTAAAAACAAGGTATACGAGCAGCAATAATTCACAACTCCATGAGAAGATAAAAATAATGCTTATGCAATGAAAACTTTATTCAACAACAGATATAATCTGTTACACACAAAATCGAATTTTTCATTATTTGAAAAATTCCATGAAATTATACTCCAAAAATAATAAATTCTTCACTGATTCGCCTGAAATACGATTTTGTAGTGGCTGAAAGATGATTCCTGCGCTGCTGAATAGCTACTCTGAACGATCTTCTTTTGGCAAAACTTACAAGTATCTGTTTCTTTGTCTTGCGCTGAATCGAAATATTCGTGAATCAAACTTTTCATTTTGGAAGTCCAGGTAGCTGTTGAAAGTTTGCCTAAAAATGCCCAAAATAAAATAAAAATATCTATTGTAAATTGTAATCACCCAAAGAAACGTTATAGAATGATAAGTAGTGTAACAATATCAATATGTATGAATATTGAATTTCATACAGTTGCAAAAAACTTGCTAAACAACTTTAAAAAATTTATTTTCAGTAACACAAACATCATAAAAATGGACTTTCCTAAGCCTGTGCTACTTGACTATAAAAAATGCAGGAAAATTGAAACCAAAACCGAAACCGCGGTTTTGAAAATCTGAAAACCGTAACCGAAACTGAAACCGTAAATTCAAAAATTGCAAAACCGAACCCAAAACCAAAACCGAAACCGGAAAACCCAAAAAAGTGAGACTGGTCCATCCCTATTTAAGGAATATTTTAAAATTAATATCATATGAATACAGATTATCGAATGTGTTGATAGTATGTTATTGTTGACATATTTTCACAAACAAATTCTATGCATGCAGGAGCGAAATTACCTGATGTATTTCACTAATATATCGAAGGGAATAAATATTGTTCTAGTTGTATTTTGTGAATTAATCGACGTTAATAATTTTATCCCTTTACAGATGCAGGCCATCGAATGTGTGAAAATAGTGTTTCATATTCGAGATTTGAAGACATACAAGAGTAATTTATAATTGTGGCAAAATAATTGTCATTGAACTTATATTTTTTTTTGTAGAAACGTGTGCATCAAATTTTTTGTCCGTTAAGATTTTCAAGATTTTTGATAAAAATTTGAACAAATGTGCATTTGTTATCTTCAAAACTCAAGTTGAAAGGCATTGACGGTGCTACCGTAGAGTCCTTAGTTTCTGCATTGGTCACACTAGGAAATTCCATGACATTAAACCTAACAGCTGTTCGATGTTGATACATAAAAAGCAATATGAGAGAGATTAGATTTTAAGGTCAGCGCATGAGATATAATCTTCTAATGAGTTTACTCACTGAAAAAAACAAGTAAAACTGTAACGTACCTGCTAAAGCAGTACTGTAAATATATAGCATACTGTATGTGATAGACATTTATTAAATATTATTTCATTTTCCTATTTTATTGTCTCAAGGGTGTCTGGAATTCACACCCAAATATTCTTATAAATTTATATGAAGCACTTTGTTTTGATCATCCCACACCCCATTGACCCAATTAAAGACGGACATAATTATTTCCACATTGGCAGGTGGCCCTCGCAATGCACATGAAGATACACATTCTGTAGGTAGAATAATCCCCTCCAAAACGCGTAAACACACCTGCCCATGTAGAAAGTACAGAAATCCCGACCCAGACAGAAGATTTAGCAGGAATGCATGGAAAACCGAAAAACACATGAAAAACAAAAAAACATAGACGACAGAGCATACTGTAGGTTGAAAGGCATGTGTGCCTGGAGATTAAGAGTAAATTAAAGCAACAGGCGTGGCGACAGAAGCATACAGTAGGCAGAAACAGGTAAGCGAAGCAGCAATTGGTTAGGCGAGCCGACGGAAGTGGACCTCCCACGATGCGAGGTCGTCGATCAAAGAACCAGTATAAAAGACAGGAAAACGCGGAAAAAGGGAGATTTTTATGCAGATTTTTTTGGCAATTCCATATATTTTTATGCGAGCCTAAATCGTGGTTTATTGTGACGCCTTTGTGTATTTATCGACGAGGAAAGCAATCGTCGATTTTGTCTTTATTTTATCGTGGCCCTAGTCATATCTCATCCGATTTGTCCGCGGAACCCTTTGTTAGGATAGTACAGTAGAGAAACTGGTCATTACATATTTTTGGTGTCGTACCATACTGTTAACCGCTGGAACTCCCTGCCCCATTAAGGTGCATCCTATATCCGGGCATCCCTAAGCAGTAATCACATACAGTCGTAATCGTTTCCTACAGTAGGACAGACATTCATAAAAACACAAACTGAAAATGACCCACCATACAAGAGACCACTTAGGAGAAATTGTAAGAGAGCAGATCAACGAACTTTTTGCAGAACATTTCCGAACTCTTCACACACAATTAAGCAAAAACACTATGAATCCCACCCTGATAGACGATCTAAGAACGGCCAACATCGGTAACAGTATGACAAACAATTTTTATGCAAAACCTACAGTATTTACGGGAGGAGTAACCCAATATTTTGGCAAATGGAGCAAGCGACTAGAGCAGTTCATGATACTACAAGGCATGAAAGATACTGAGGGGCAACTCAAATTAGCATGTTTTGAAATCTATTTGGGTGGTGCAGCAATAGCAAAATTCAAAAGTTTAGAAAATTCTGAAAACCCACCCCAAATGTATGAACAGTATAAAACTGCATTACAAGCATGTTTCCCCGACCACAGAGACACAGATTTACACCAACATTTTTTGCATGAACGGAAACAAAAAAGATCGGAAACTGTCATTGAATTTTTATTTGAGCTGGAGCATCTAGCAACCCTCGCCTACCCCAATTTCAATTCAGAGGCACTTGAGATGATAATCAAACCTCTTTTCATTAAAGGCATGCAGACAGAAATTAGAGACAGACACTTAAGTACAAACGATTCACCTCCCTAACAGACATGTCTGACGAGGCAGCTTATGTTGAACAACAAATTTTCAGAAACAGATTGAAATCTAGCCCCATACCCCTCATATCCCCTGAATCGGAACCCATCCTTTCATTAGGCAATTCCACTAAACAGCAAGGAATCCTACATAAGTTAGAACAAGTCATGAAGTTGCAATTGCAAATACTGCGAAATACTCAAACCCAACCCCAGCAGGATAACAGTAATTTGAGACAGATCACATGTTTTCAATGCAATCAAATCGAGCATTTCGCCAGAAATTGTAACTCGCCAGGCACTCAGAAATCATGTGAAATTTGCTTTAGGAGTAATCACATGACTCGAGACTGTAAAAGCAAATGCATTCACTGTTCTCAGACTGGTCACAGATCCAGCCATTGCATATCCAAAAGCTACTCAAATGTAGAGTGTTTTCCTTGTAAGCAGAAAGGTCACACGAGTAGATATTGCCCCAACCAAATGACCCCTAACGTCCAAAACCGCATTGAAGAGAGACTACCCCCACCACAAATGAACATTGATGTCCCAGTCATGTACTCCACATTGCCCACTGTCCAGCATCAACCTCAACATGCTTTAAATACAGTTCTGCCCAGCAGTCATAAGCAGTTTGACCCCCAGTATGTCCTTGACATACGCCTTCCTGATACAAGCAGCACTTCAAAAATTGCATCACCAATAAGCAGTGACATGTTGAAATCCAAACTCCCCCAGCCAAAAATTGCACAGAAACATAAACATTCTGAAACCAGTGAGACGTCCAAACCTGAACCGGCATACAAAAAAGAACGCCCAATGTTTTCACAATTGCAGGGCCTCCCCACAGACCCCAACACATTCCCCAGGCGAAAAACTTCTCTTCCTACCCCCAAAGCACGAAAAAATCGTAAAATTCATTTTGCAGCTAGCATTTTCCAAGGTAAAAATAGTGGTATCTGCAGTCCTGTCTCAAACGACGTCAGCAAGCACCAAATCCACCATCCTGATACATGCATCGACCCTGTTTCTTGTCCTCTCCCAACGAAAGACCCCAACACATTCCCCAGGCGAAAAACTTCTTTTCCTAGCCCCAAAGCACAAGAAAATCGTAAAATTCATTTTGCAGCTAGCATTTCCCAGAGTAAAAGTAGTGGTATCTGCAGTTCTAGCTCAAACGACGTCAGCAAGCCCCAAATCCCCCATCCCGATACATGCATCGCCCCTGTTTCTTGTCTCCTCCCAGCGAAAAATTCAACCACCCAATCTCATTTTCCCACCCAAAACAAACAGAAACGTCTTCATACATTCCCATGGCTAAAAAGCAAAATAGAATCGACCAAGAGTGACAGGATTGAAACGGAAAAAGCTGAGTTAGTCAATTTCTTATCCAAATATCAGCCCCTTCACACTGAGTCGAAAACACATGCGAGTCACAGGCCACTTGTCTCCCACAGCATTGGTACAAGTAATTATAAACACAGACGCAGACTCCTTTTTCGAAAACCACCAAAAGCAAAACAAAGCATCAAACAAAAAGTTGAGCAACTTAAGAAAGCTGATGTTATCAATCAGAGCACTTCCCCTTCATGTAAAACTGGCAGGTCAATCCTTCATACAAAATCCCTTATCCCTCCAAGTCTTCCACCCCAAAACCCTTTCTCCCTCAACCCCCTTGAACGAGGATGTTCAACTGCGGAAGGAGGGAAATGTAGCGTACCTGCTAAAGCAGTACTGTAAATATATAGCATACTGTATGTGATAGACATTTATTAAATATTATTTCATTTTCCGATTTTATCGTCTCAAGGGTGTCTGGAATTCACACCCAAATATTCTTATAAATTTATATGAAGCACTTTGTTTTGATCATCCCACACCCCATTGACCCAATTAAAGACGGACATAATTATTTCCACATTGGCAGGTGGCCCTCGCAATGCACATGAAGATACACATTCTGTAGGTAGAATAATCCCCTCCAAAACGCGTAAACACACCTGCCCATGTAGAAAGTACAGAAATCCCGACCCAGACAGAAGATTTAGGAGGAATGCATGGAAAACCGAAAAACACATGAAAAACAAAAAAACATAGGCGGCAAAGCATACTGTCGGTTGAAAGGCATGTGAGCGTGGAGATTAAGAGTAAATTAAAGCAAGAGGCGTGGCGACAGAAGCATACAGTAGGCAGAAACAGGTAAGCAAAGCAGCGATTGGTTAGGCGAGCCGACGGAAGCCGACCTCCCACGATGCGAGGGCGTGGATCAAAGAACCAGTATAAAAGACAGGAAAACGCGGAAAAAGGGAGATTTTTATGCAGATTTTGTTGGCGATTCCATATATTTTTATGCGAGCCCAAATCGTGGTTTATTGTGACGCCTTTGTGTTTTTATCGACGAGGAAAGCAATCCTCAATTTTGTGTTTATTTTATCGTGGCCCTAGTCATATCTCGTCCACTTTGTCCGCCAAACCCTTGGTTAGTAGAGAAAATGGTCATTACAAAACTATTAGATTCAGGCGTGTACAGTAGAGAAACTGGTCGTTACAAAACTATTAGATTCGGGCGTACTTTCTACATGGAGTAGAAATTTACATGTTAAAGCTTCGGGCATACTTTCTTCACCTCCCATATCATCCAGCATGCTTAAAAAAATTCGGATTGTATTACATGATGGACCATACTTTCTACATCCCCTGTTTCACCCCAAACATTTAAGGCAGCAAACTTTCATGTATATGTTTTATACAGCAGTACCTTTTGTGTACCCCCTGTATGGGCCCCCATACCTGCTCACATCCAAAAAGAGTAAGATCCCCCATAGGAAAATCCTATGGCTGATGCCAGCTTCCACTTCCACTTATAAGGCGAGGCAAAAAATAATATATGGTGTCCCTATTTCATTGGTACAGTCACCACAATGACAAATATGAACAGGTGAAGACTCACATAACCAAAAGCTAATGTATGGAAGAAAATTTAGTCTCTATCAAACTTTCTCGAAAAATTATGGTCTTTCTGTCCACACAACTTTGGCTAGATGGGATGACACCACAAGAACTTCGCCAAAAGACAAGCATGGCCATTTGGACTGATTGAAGAATGGAATTGACCATATATTTTGACTCTTAGCAGGGTAACAAGCTTGGAGTATTTGTTGCATTGTTCCTCCATGCTGTTATTCAGATGAAGTGTATCGGCCGATCTGGCCTGTGGATTCACACAAAGCAAGACACTGCAATTCTGCCAGACCCAAATAAATACAGGAGATTTTTAATTCTCTCATTGGATTCTCAGAGGCTTAAACCAGAAATATCCCTTATCCTAAAAAGGAGGACTGTGACTACTGCAATAGGAGTCCTACCCAAGTCTTCAAACGCCTACTCTTAAAAATACCCACCACTGCACTCACAAAACAAAACAAATTATCTTGTTGAGCATATATTGAGTGCCAATCCACAAAACCACAAAATAAATATGAAAAAAATATGGTGTGTCGGAAATAGTGCAAATAATACTAAAAATCGCAAATGATAAAAAATAAACCAGAACTCACAAACATTAGCTACGAATTAGTGTTATTCAAGTTTTTCCTTCTTGCAACTTTTGCCCTGTGCCTGTTTGTGCAATAATGTCAGAAGTTATCTTTGATTCACCTACAGTAACTGTAACAATGTCATATAATTCAGTGAATGGTAAATGTTTTAAAAAAGAATAAATATTATGATCATTTGTGATCGTGAAGTTCTATATCGTGAATCGTGAAGTTTCATATCGTGAAGTTCTACATATCGTGAAATATCGTGAAGTTCTATATCGTGAAGTTCTATATCGATGAATAATGGATATTATTTTCCATACTCTCGAGAAAATATATTCAACTCCACATCTTCTCCAAATCGTTGAAATACTTCTGTGTAACTGTGGCCATCTTTTTATTGACAATTTTACTTTCAGTCCCTACAGGACTACTGGCTACTTTCGAACTATTGTGATATAAGCAAATTAAACTCTTTCGTAATGGTTCTCTAAACCATTTATTTTGAAAGAGTAAAATGAGTGGATGCAACGTCGTGTATAAATTGATGGAGACAAGCGTCAAACTAGCATACATTTTCTCTCCTCCCACGGAAGTTGACGATGATGATGCAAGAAAGAAGGAATTCGCTATAATAAAACATAACAAGCAAACAAATGTCGATGGTAGCAGTGCATTATTTATTTGGATATTAAATGCCAACCAGTATCGAATTTTCAAACGATTTGTTGCTTGGTTCATGGTCAAGATATACTTCTTCTTATCGGAATATTGAATGTAAAAGAAAATAACCACTGAGACGCCCTCCACAATTACTGTCATGCAAGCAGTTGTCACATCCGTGGCAGAGTTTGTTAGAAAAATGCTATCACAAACTGTAATATTTTGAGAACTAGGGCCAAAATCCCAAAAGAAAACTGACAATATGATCAGGGAAACAATTGATATAAGTGAAACCAATAATATCACTGACATTGATGCATGCTGTCTATACGAAACTGATGCATTTAGGCGTTCGATGGCTAATGCCAGAATGGTTAATGGTATGCATAACATGGGCATTCCAATGGATGTATTGATTCTTAGACATTCCGAGTAATGGACAATGAGTTGGCATGGCTCGCTGGCATACAAGATGGTTATTCTAATACCATTGAAGAATATTACTGCCGAAAAAAGTGTACCGAAAAAGCTTAAACTTCCCAACAAAAATTTAAAATTTTTAGAAAACAATTTGTTGCTGATCAAGGAACAAATCAAGGCAATGTTCAGTGCAAATGATAATGGTGACGATGCCATCAAAATCAGTTGGTGTCTGGATAAGGTTTCATTTCGGAGCCTATCTTGAAGAAGTGCGCAAAGTAAAGCATAATCACTGTTATTAGAATTGGGCATCATTATGATCTGAAGCTATAAAAAAAATAGCGATAAGAAGAATTACGAACAAAGATCTATATTTGGCCCATTCGGCAGATTAATACAAGTTCTCGGTGAATACAATCAAGATTATTTTCAAATATGTATGTGTCCAAACAAGGTAGCAAACAATCAAAACAGAAATCAAAAAATTCTATTACACAAATAGTTAAAATTAACTCAAAGATACTTAAAATTAATGATCGAACTTTTCCATGCGAAAATTTTATTATAGATTAGGCTATAATGCATGCCACAGCCTGAAACAGACATAGTAAAGTTACATAGGTCGTTTTCACTGGTGTATCCCATTTACAGCACAATATGCATAAAAAAGCATTGCAGGGGTAAGTACGCCTATGTCTGATCTCAGGAACGACAACTGATGAAAACATACAGAAATCTGCATTTAATGAAGCGGAATGAGATTCAAATAGCATTTAGGGGCTCAGGAGCACATCTCATATTCATGGTCATCTGAGCTGTTCAAGCTTTCATTAAATATATGACTCAGAGAATATTGCAACTACAAAGCCGATCATATGTACAACTTTACAGTTCTCAGAGAGACCTTGCGATTGACACGCCCACATATTTTATGCAGCAGTACATGAGTATGACTCATGTCTAACCCGGGTCAGGGGTTCAACTCGGATAGGAGCAACACATCAGACTCATCTGACATTTAAATTAAGGTTTTATCCAGTCAGTAGATTTGATAAGTTTATTAGCAAGTTGAATAGAGATTTTTCAGTGTCACTAAACTGCACAATAGCAATATCTTAGGCGGGAACATAGGACAATAAACTTTTTTCAGTAAAAACTTGTCAGGCTCTTTACTTCAAGGTAAGTTATTCATAACTAGTTTATTAGAAAATGCCCCGATGGTGCAGAAGAAATAAGAATATACTTTCTTGGATAGTGGCCAAGCTAGAAAAAGAAGTGGACAAAATTTTTGAGAACATGGGTTGAAGTTGTAAAAAATTCACTATCGTTACATTGTATTTTCATTCTTTCTCAAAAAAAAAAATTTTCCATATCTGTGAAAAAGTATATTCTGCAGCACCATGCATTTTTTCCTTCCCCTGGCATCAACTACAGTAAAATTTTTCTATATGGAAATTATATGCACATGACTTCAAATGCAAAGAAATGGTAAACCAATAGCATTCTAACTCTCGACCAATTAAAAACTTCTATGTCTCACACTGGCTGGAAAATGGTGAGGGAGGCATACTACAGTTATAATCTCGACATTAAGCTCGTACAGTCCTGATGACATCCAAATTATACTAAACTTAGTATCAAACCGAGTCGTTTTTTTGCTCGAGAAAATCTTGAGTTCGAGCTTAAACCCCTCTAGGGCAACTGGGCCTTGGTTATTTACGGAGGGAATTCTATGTGATATGTTATATAAAATGAGTGAATTAAACATATCTTACACAATCGACTCAGTTTAAGAAGACTTTGTGCTGTAACCTCACCTAAAAAACAGTGGGGTTACATGTGTCACCTTCCTAGAGTTGATTTCTGTTTTATTGACACTAAATTTAGAAAAACGGCTCAATGCAGTTAGGAGCACACATGTTTGATGGAGGAAATGGGCAGAACAAACTACCCCAAGAGATTTGAAATTGGAAAAATTGTTATGGAGAAAAATTTTTCGGTCAACCTTCAAAATTTCGGAGTTGGAAAGTGTGTTTATGCACTCAGCTGCAAAATAAACTTTTTCACAGACATGAAAATTTTTTTTGAGAAAGAATGAAAAACCAATATAACGAAAGTGAATTTTTTCCAACCTTATTCCAAGATCTCAAAAATCTTGTCCACTTCCTTTTCTAGCTTGGCAACTATCCAAGCAAATATATTCTTTTCTTCTGCTTCATTGGGGCATTTTCTAATAAACTAGCCCACCTTATTTTACTGGGCCTTCGCGATGCGTGAGAACCTTCGTAGAAGCACATTGAAGTTTTAAATTTGGTCATCTTCACATCAGGGAAACAATAAAAAAAATCTTAGAGCTACGAATTCAAACTTTTGGTAAAAACAAAATATGTGTAAACTGCACAGAACTTAAAACACATTGTAAACATAGTGTAAAAGGAGCACTTCCATTAAATTCTCAATGATCAGGAACTCATCAATGCGAAAAATGGCAGAAATACCTTTGTTTACATACAGAACAATTTTTTGGTGTGAAATGACTGTGTCCATTGAATTCCTCATGGTCAGAAACCTCATTTCTAAAAATCGCAGAAATACATTGGTACACACTGAATTTAATTCGGTGTGTAAAGTGATCACGTTCATTAAATTCCCCATGGTCAGAAACATCTTCCATCAAAAATAACGAAAATACCCTTGTTTACACACAGGTTAATTTTTTTGCAAAATGTGACCACATCCATTGAATTCCCCAGGGTCAAAAAGCCCATTCACCGAAAAATTACGAAAACACGTTCTTTTACACCCAGAATAATTTTTCGTGTAAAGTGACTGCGTCAATCGAATTCCCTATGGTCGAAAACCTCTTCCTCTAAAAGTTTAGGGCAGTACCCTCATTTACATCAATGATGATTATTTTGCATAAAGTGAACACGTCCATCGAATTCGCTTCAGTCGAAAATCCTTAAGCCAAAAAATCCCAATAACGCTACTTGTTCAATTGAAACTACAAAAAATTTGGGCATCATAGTGCATAATGTTGCAAAACAAAATTTTTTTCGAGGCCGTAAAAGTATTATATAGCAAGATTGGCGAATTGCGTGTTGTTCTGGACTTTGGATCACCGTAGAATTGAATTGAGGTCATATTTTATAAAACTGAAAAAACACATTTGAGATAGCACCCGAAGATACTTAGGCCTAAGTATCAAGGTTGGATAAGGCACACCCATTGCTGGGAATGGTGGAACTGGGGGCCTCAAAAAATGTGTTTTGGCATGTTTTTGGGGTCCCACCGAGCACCACTTGCAGATAGAGGCTAAATGACAGAAGGCACCCCAAAGTTTGCCCTATGCCTGAAATTATGAATAAAACTTGAAGGTTTTATTCATAATTTCGTTCTTTGGTTCTAGGATGGGGGAACATAAAATTTGGGAATCAAGTATATTATAGATATGCGCTGTCGCGCCATGTATGATTATCATCATGCAATGATTCAATGAGTTTGTGACTGAAAAAAATTTATGTTCTATCACACTTCATGGATCATATGAGCATGCAACTTGCACGCTACAATTAATTTTTATCCATGCTGAACCAAAGGGTGTTTCATGTACATTTAAAAGTCATAAGAAGAAAAAAACTAAATCATCTGATGTTTTTGCATGTGCACATCATGTTGGTGCACATGCATATAGCTTTTGGGCATGCAAATTATGCCCGCATTTTTGTTGAGTTTTTTTCGCCCACAGCGGGCTATGTAAATTTTATGTGCGCGTCTTTTTCCTGTATAAATAGCTGGGCCTTTGGCCAACTATTCATTTGTCTCTTATACTTTTTATACTGTCATTGTACATACAAATAAATTATGCTACTCGGCCATCACAAAGGATACCTCAACTACATCAATGTATGTGTGGGCTGCCAGTAGAGGATAAACCTACTGACCCACACAACAAATTGTGTGGGTCAGTAGGTTTATCATACACACAACAAACAAAATGTTGAAGTTACTGGAAAAAGCTTCCACAAGCAAAGTACTTCATAAATTTTTGAGATTTTGGAAGATATTTCAAAATCTTTTTCAATTTTTTTTCAAAAATTTAGTTATATGGTGGTTTTTGTCATTGCTTATCACACGGTAAAATTCTACAATGTGCAGGAATATTTTATGAGTTCTCTTTTCATGATGAATCGACTGCTTCAGCATAAATGCTGTAAGTGCAACTAAAACTTACACGAAAAACACAGAAAAACACACACGAGCACTTAAGTAAGTGTGCATAGCACATTTGAGCTACACTGTAAACATTTTTGATTTTTGTTGTACATTATAAAATTAGCATTTTGTCTCTTAATTGTCAATATTTTCGTCTGTGTTCATATTTCTTTTCTGAATCATTTTCGCTCTATTTTTGTCCTTCCCATCCATTTTATTTACTATTTTTATTTCCATTAGTTTTTTTATGTCTGTTTAATTTGACCAATTTCCTGTAGTAAATTCTCTGTAATTTTAGAAATATTATTGTGTAGGCCAAAGTTTTTTTACAAACTATTTGTTCGTCGGCACCCAGAACGATGCTCATGCAAATGATAAACATGCCGTGTAATAGGGAGACTTTTTTTCGACTTGATTACTTTGGTCATAAAATTGGTGAAGAAATTTCGACCCATGATCAACGATCTGCTTACCCAGCTCTAAGTATTATTTCGCTTTCCGAGCTTATTCCTAAATGAGTGGATTATACTTAAAGTTGCAACGCAGACTTCAGGCTCAGTCGAATCATCAAACAAGCCTCCGCTTTCAAAAAATTTCTCAAACGAGTAATAGAATCTATTGAAGATAGTCTAAAGTGTCCATCCTGAACCCGTACCATAATGATGATTGCAATGCACTTGGCTAGGATACTTAGAATTATCACAATTGTTTCTTGTATATATCTGCTGACATGCAAACAGGGAATCAATTAGGTTATTAAAGACAATCATAAGGCAAATTAATTGGAAACCGACAGGAAGATACAAAAACACAGCTTCTGTGGTCAATCAAAACGAAACGCCTGTGTGGGCTTTCACATATATCAAATTGACGAAGCCAACAAAAAATGTGATAGAAATAATTCATGCATAAAACATGCATCTTTCGGGCGACCATGTTTTTTGCAGCCCCTGACAAAAAACATCACATTTTATTATTCTATATGTGATCTCATGAATTAGACATCAGTTTAGACACGAAGAAGTGCAGAGTTCGAGAAGTTTCGATGCAACATATGGGAATGTCAAAAACAATTGGTTTAGGAAAAGTTTTCCATATCGATTATACTAGAGACACCTGTTTTGCCTTGAGGATTCTATGTCGTTAGATTAACAAAAATATGGAATTTCCGAGTGGCTTTACCACATGTAGAACGAACTAGGTGGAACCAGATTTATCACTACTTCGCATCCAAAACTCTTTTCTATCCAATGCATGAGATCAAATTCAAGACTACTACTCCTAATTCTCCTATACTTTGTATACTTTGAAGCATGCACATGGAATCAAAACCATCCAACATAGGTATCTCAAAAAAGCTGCCCTCGTCTCTGTTGCATAATTTTCCTCCAAATATATATTTTTTCATGTCATTTTCTGCAACAGATAGGCCAAAAAATCAGCCACAAACCTGCTGATTTTCATTACTTCGAAACCCCTGGTTCTTATTCAAAATACGTTTTAGGAACCCCAAAAAAATATCCAGTAAAAAGCTGAATTATTAATATTTTCTATTAGACGAGAAATATGTTAGGCTGCTGTGGGTGAGAGATGATTTAACCGACCTTTGGGTTTAGACAAAGGAAGTTGCAACAGTTCTGACCACAGGCTAACAACAACAATAAACCAAAACTCTCTCACACGTTTCACCAGATACACCCCAGTACTTCACCAAACCTCACTCAGAACACTTTGGCACGTACCTCAGGAGATCCTACCCAAGTCTCGACTCCAAATCTTAAAAGAGCCTCCACTATGCTCACAAAACAAAACAATTACGGGTCCAACTTATATTAGGAATGGGACTGGTGATGCCACAAAACAATAATAAAATACTTATAAAGTAAGACGACCATGGTGAGGAAAAACTAAGATCCTTCCTAGAACATATGAACCTACAAAATCCAGTCATACAATTCACCATGGAAACAGAAATCAATGGGCAGTTACCATTCCTAGATGTTCTTGTCAAATGGCAAGGACAGACAATGGCAACAAGTGTCTACCATAAACCAACACACACAGACCAATATCTGAACTTCCAGTCAAATCATTTTGTAAACACCAAAGCAGGAATTGTAAAGGGAATGATATTGCGGTCGGGTACACTATGCTCAACTGAAGAAACTAGGAAAGTGGAAGAAAATAACATCAGGCAAGCCTTCAAGAAAAATAGTTATCCCACAGCAATCATTAACAAAGCAAATATAACAAGAAATGCAAATAACCAAGAAAATGTTGAATACAAAGGTACGGTTGTAATACCTTACAGTGGCCAACTAAGACAGAAACTGAAGTGAATATGCCACAAGTACAAGGTTCGACTAGTTGCCACAAGTAAAGACACAATCAGGAAAAGAGTCAGCAAAGTAGCACCACCTAGAAATAAAGAAGATACACAGGTTATAGTATACCAAGTACCTATGGCTCCATGTGGGAAAGTATACATAGGAGAAACGGGCAAAACACTTAAGACCCATATTGCAGAACACAGAAATGCCCTTAAGAACCTGAGCCTTGAGAAAAGTGGTGTGGCGGAACATTGCCTATCATGTGGATGTACACCCAACTTTGACAATACCACCATACTTGCCCAAGAGCCTAATGCCTACAAAAGGAAGATCAGAGAAACCATTTAGATGGAAAAAGTGGGGTCAAAAAATGTAGGTAGTAAGAGCATTGAAATAGGCCACATTTGGAACCAAGCATTCCTTAGAAGGGCAACAGACAGGAACCCAAGTCTGAACTAGTTCCCGTAAGTCAGGATATATAGCACTTCTAAAAAATTACTACTGGCCCTCATGGCCCAGTGGTAGCACTCTAAACTCTCAATCAAACAACCAGGGTTCAATCAAGTAGCAAATTTTGTAAAAACATGAGTTTATTGTCGCCTGATGAAAGTAGTAGGTAGACCACCTAAATGTTGCATTACCATAACCACTATATTATTATTCGTTCATTGTGTGCCTACAGGCAAAAAAAAGCATTATATAATTTTCATGTGATTGTGAAGCCAAGGAATGGAGAATCATAATGGAAACGATAGTTGCATCACCCGGATTGGTGTAGGTAAACAATGACAAACGTCCGTCTAGACTGATTGTTCTGTCACTCGAAGTGCTTGTGTAGTCACTTCAAAATTTTTTCACTCATTAGAATGTAGTTGCCTGGTCATTTTGACTCATAAGTGACTTACCTTTCGGTAGACTTTCTGGAGTATTATGTTTTTGTCCATTCTTTCGGTTTCAAAAAAGTAGCTAACAAAATATTTTCCACCATGCAGAACCCCTACCCTATTCCATTTTCTTTTATTCTTTTGTCTTTGGAAAACCCTTATAAGGTAATATCAAAACCCTTTTCGCATTTTTTGCTGTCTAGTAGTGGATGTGACAATGGTAGAGGATGTGCAGTAGTTAGCAGATCTGCTACCCAATCGGGTCCTTCGGTTCGAATTTTGCTGAGTTTCTGAGAATCTCATAACTTAAGTTCGAAAAACTAGATTTTCAACTGACAAGTTGGAAGATTCTACTGATAATAGGAAAGAGTTGAGAATGAAGATTCGACGAATAAAGAAAAAAGTATATGTATCGGCTCAATATAACGGTACATCAAATAAACTTTGTATCAAACAGAGTAATATTCGTCATCGGATGCAAAAATTTGACAGCAAAAATTCAACAACACGTGCCAGCTTCTAGCTTCGTTTCAATTTCGTCTTTTTCAAAAACACTGGCATGTCATGTTAGGTGGGCACCATGTGCTCCTGTCGCAATAGCCTCTGCACGGCACACATCGTCCACCATTCCTTCTGTGCCGATGGATGCATAAACTGGGGCAGTCGCTAATCTTGCCGAAAGAACTCAGGTATTGGCCGGTGCGCCACAGACCACGTTCGACTGGGCCGTCGAATTTGTAGCCGAACAGTTGCGATTGTCCTTGTTTGTTGTCGTTGGCAGGGGCGGCTTGGATGGCGGTTAAAACGAGGAAGACGGCAACTACGGCAAAGACTGCGTTTTTTTCCATTTTAGTTGATAATTCTTTAAAAGAATCGAAATTTAGGAAACTAGGAGAAAACGTCAGATATCTTGTCGTTTCCCACAAAAGCAGTATTTTTTCGAATACGAAAAAAAATTATTCAACTGAATGATGAAGCAGTATGTAAATCATTGCTAATGGCAGATACGTTCTTCAAAAATCAAAACTGGAGAATTGTTCTCGATTTGTTAGTCTTGATCATTTAAAAAATAATTTCAAAGTTAGTCGCATACCTTGTAGTCTTTAATAATATTTAAAATAGATCTCTTAGAGAAGAGATATGAATTCGAATAATTTGATCGACGATAATTTTGACTTATATATACGCAAGTTGATTCATTAAATAAACAAACATTAATACTGACTTCTTACGAGTGGTATAAAAACAACTTAAATTACGTGAGCTCGGCATTTTCTAGGACCAATCAAACAAAAAATGTCTCGTGTGATGCGTCGCATGATTCATCCTTATCAGTTTCTTATCTTATTTCAATATGGAAATTCAAGTCAACATTCCACCTGTTTCTGGAAGAATTTTTAATCCGATACAACAAGAATTAATGGATTCCAAATTTAGTTTCGCAATGGCATGGATTTCACAATATTTCACAGATTATTTTGTTAAAAATTTTTTCAATGAAATAAGATTGTCATTGATTTCAAATTCGGCTCCAAAATGTTTAATTATCAAAAGTAAAAAGAGAACAACAAGAATTTCGATGGGAGCAAATGGTAATTATAGTATATACATGCAATCGGAAAACTGACATAAGAACCATAAATCGCCAGCCATATGTTGACTCCCTCAAGATTTTCCCAGTCTATGGTTTGTTAGCAGACTCCAAATACACAAGAAACGCAAGACAGCCGATATCTGCTATCCTATATGCATGAAAATTTGTCTTTGTGACGTTTGCTCCTCTGGATAGAACTCGTCAAGATCTTTCTCACTTAATGAAATTAAACGTTCAATTTCTATTCTCTGAAAATTACGATTCTCCGATCGTTGTTATTCTTCGACTTCAGTGATTTTCTGCATTGATTGCTCGATTGATTCCTTCCTTTGACTATGATTTGTTTTTTATAGTTCCCATTGTCGAATATGGTAAAGTATTAGCTCGGGTAAAACAAATTAATTAACACATGAATGAAAATGATATTTCCGGGCGATCTCCGATTGTGTTACTAAAGTCACTGTCAATTTAGCCACTTTCTCGATACTACGGTCAATTTTTTCACTTCCCGTGACTTTTTCCGAAAAATGAAAAAACTTTTCAAGTAATTCCCGGTACGCCGATCGTCCGGAATCGGTTTCAGAAGCTGAACTTGAAGAAAACTAGTGTTCCCGGCCCTATTCTAGCCTGAGATATTAATATGATGATCAAAAAATCATCTTTATAACATTTTACAGCGACGAACAATTCTTTCCTAAAATCCCAAAAGGCGTTCTGCATTTAGGTCCTTACCATCACATTTAACACCAAAAACCGCTAATCCGTTCAAATAGCCGCTAATTAGAGGGGTAAAGTCCAACCATTTTTTGACACATTTTACACTACAGTATCCGGATCGTGCTATACTTTACACTGTTGGATAGATGAGATCGACTTACATATGTTCCCTAAATTTGATCCCTTGATGTCTTCTTGGTTCGCTAGAAAAACAACCTCAAAGTCAAGAGGGGGACCAAGTATAAACGTATGGTAAAAGCACTGCCGTGCTTTCTACGATAATTTTTGCTGAATCAATCGGTATGTTTTGCATTAATGGTTTCGAAAACAGAATTATAAATGCAATGTCAAAAGCAGAGTATACATGTAATGTCATTTGAAAGCTTTATTCCTGATTTGCAGCTTGTGTAAAACATACCACAGTAGTCTGTTTTTCTTGAAATATGTTGTGTAGGGTAAAACCAGGAAGCAAATTTGTATTTTTGTTACTTGTGACTGGCTCAACTAACTACCAGAGGCCGGTGCTTCTCATTCGTGAGACCAAGTTAACGTTATGGAAGTATGGAAGCACATGTTGTTGTTGATTATGTTTCCACGTTATAACCACAAACGGGTTTCTCAATGTTACCATAGTCAAGTTACTCATAATCAAGTTAGCTCTTGGTTGAATTTTTGAATTCTGGGTAGATAGAAGAGGCTGAAAATGGAGAGTAGCATGTTTAAAACAATAGACATCCGTAAAAAAAAGATTAGTTATGTAACAGTTTGGCTTTCGGAATAATTTAAGTTAAAATCTATCGGATTTTGTTCCAAAATACTGTATGCGATAAGTTCTCTCACAACTCTTTGAACACTTTAACATCAGCAACATTTTTTTTAATCTCTCCGCAGGTTTTGCATTCTGATCTTTCCTAAAACAAAAATTTCATTCGGGTTTCAGCACTCCGAGAATATTTAAGCAATCTGGACAAAGCGAAAGACAGTGGTGACGCAAATTGATTTCTCACACGAGGCACTGAAAGTGATTCTTGAGCACCACAATTATTTCCCTGCACAGAGTGCGGAAATTTTTAGTCTAGAAGCTTCACATGTTTTGAGTGTTTCTTTGTTGGAAATCTAGGAAGGATTGTAGAAGCTAGAAAGGGTAGGAATCACTTGGCCAGCGTATTCACTTGGCCAGCATATCCACTTGGCCAGCGTGTTCACTTGGCCAGCGTAGTCAGATGGCCAGCTCGTACAAATAATGAAAGACGTATTGCACATTTTTTTGTGCTAGACAGAATGGACGTTATAAACAATGAACTCTAACTCTCGGTAACCTTAGTAAAAAAACAACAATGGTCGGCAAAACTTAAAAGATACTGTACATGAAAAAAATAAAATTGCTAGTGAAGAAAACGTGTGACTAAGGAGGTAAGAGGCAATACAGTAGCCAAATGATAAAGACAAGACAGCAATAAATTAAAAATTCATTAATTATGAGATCATTGGTGGTCTCATGACAAAAGTACAGTAGCAATAAATCAAAACTTGCAAAATACAGAAACATTTTTGACCACAATTTTGTATTGAAAAATGGACTACGGTGAGGCCGACTTCATTTTGAGCTCCAAGCTTGCAAATTCAGTTATATCTTATCAGTCTTTGAATCATCCTGAGCGATTCTATCAATTTTCAAAAAAAAGTTCTCGGTTGCTTTCGAATGGACTTGTGAACGAATATTGGGAATGTATCGACTGCAAAAAAATTAAACGACAAAACGGCGTCCAGGAAAACGAAAATTATTCTACGATTATTGTCTGCGGAAATCGTATCAAAAAGAACCCAGATATCGGCCATCACAGCGACTGCACAGGACGAAATTTTGGTGAAACGAACGCTTTAATCCTGAATAGAGAAGCTCGGGATTCCTGCAAGCGCGGCAACAAAAGACCACTTGAGGCCCATACGTCTATGAATTCAGAAGTTCCCAAGCGATTCAGGCAAGCAGATGAAGCCGATAACGTAGAGGCTAATTTACCCGAATACAAATCGATCAAATCAGGTCTTCGCCGCTGGTTCAGGCAGGGAAGAGTTCCAGTAGAAGACCCTTTTGATTTGCCTGTGGAATATCAGGTTCGTGGAGTATCAAACTTGAGTTGCATTTTGTTTTTGATGTGTAAAATTTTTACCAACTTAAATTTTTTGACAAAAATTATACCATCAGAATTGGAATTGAAAGATCTACAAGATGGTATCTTCAGAATTTTTCTAGCTTATCTAGAAGTTAGTAGAGGGGCCAATCATTTCGTTACACCCTGTATGTTTCTGCATGAACTTACATTTATTTCATTTTAAGGTGACAGAACGTGGGCGGCATGCTGCCCCTGATTCTCCATTCTATCGTGAAAGATGGTTACTTTGCTCAAGTCGCGACGAGCAAGCTGTGGTATTTGCCTCGGACCAGGACATTTCCGTTATGTATGAATCACCTCACCTTATCATGGACGGGACATTCAAGGTTGCCCCAGACGAATTTATGCAAATTTATACAATCCACGCCTGGGGAAACTATGGGCATGAAGCTATACCCGTTGCTCATGCAGTTATGCACTCAAAAACAGCTGCATCATATGCTTACGTGCTTTCTCAAATTCGTCAAAAATTAGAAGCTGCTCATGGAGGAATAGGTGCAATTAGGTAAAAATATCACAACTTTCTGTTCTTGAGTTTCTACATCCTGATTTATACCTCTTCTGTTGCAGATTCATGCATACTGACTACGAGCATGCTGCTCATATAGCGATCAGACAAATTTTTCCGGATGTCATCCTTAAAGGCTGCAACTTTCACTTTGGTCAAGCAATCAATCGGAAGCTGCAACAAATTGGCTTGCGATTCCTGTGGAACGACGCGGGACTGACTGGTATGCCATGCTTTGCATAATTTAGATTTTCCTCTAACTACCACAATGTGCTTCATTTGTAGACGAGTTTGTACAACTTTTTTTCTTTATGACAGGAGAATGGCTTGGATGTTTGAAAGCCCTGGCAATGTTGCCAAGTTGCCTGATTCGACCTGCATTCGTATCAATAATAGGATACCCACCAGTGCAACAGGATGATAGTGTTCAAGCCAAACTTCTGGCATTTCGAGGCTACTTCGAAAATACATGGCTCAATGGAAATTTCCCAATCGATCTTTGGTGTCAATGGGACAACAGTGGTCCTCGAACGACTAATCATGCAGAAGGCTACCACAACCGCTTGAACATGATTGATTTGCGTGACATGAATTTGGCTATGCGAAATTTTCTGCACCTTCTGCAGCCCTTGCATAATCGTGATCAAATTCGGGTCAGAAACCTTAGACGACGTGTTTTCCAACCAAAGCAAAGAGATCAAACCTATGTTGAGCTGGACGACCGAATTGAAGCAGCCAAACAGCGTCTTGTTGAAACGACAGAACAATTTTGGAATATACCTGACTTTAATCCAGACGCCTTACCTCAAAATGATTTTCATGTACTTATGGCTGAAGTTCATCGGTTTTTGAGATGTGTTCGATTTTTGATTGGAAAAAAGAGTCGAGTGGTTATCAATATTGAATAAATTTTTGACATTGTACGTTTGTTTTTGTCTTTGTCAATTGTCTATAATTCATAAACGTACTTCCACAATTCCAATGTACACGATCATTATATATAATGTGCATTGTGAGTATACGATACATACGAGTATATAATGCGGATTGGCTGGCCATCTGACTATGCTGGCCAAGTGAACACGCTGGCCAAGTGAACACGCTGGCCAAGTGAACACGCTGGCCAAGTGACTCCCAATCAGCTAGAAAGTACTGATGCCGAAATATTTCTTTGCTTTGTCTTCATCTAACCAAACAGCTATCAAGTTTAGTCGTCTCACCCTGACTTATCGATTCTCAATGTTGGTCATTTTTACGTTAAGAAAAATTATCCGGAAAACCTGAAACTATGATCACACTCTTGAGTATACTGAGTAAAAAAACTTTTTGTTCATTGAATTTCGAAATTACGTACTCTGCCGTTTTATAATCCAGAAATAATTACATTCACTTAGAAAAATACTTTTTTTCTGAAAAAGCTGACTGGAATTTTACGTGCCAATTTTCCGCTGTTGATTCTTGTTTTATTGACACTAAATTTAGCAAAAAAGTTCAACGCAGTAAGAAGCACACATGTGTGAGGGCGGACATGGGGATACAAACTAACCCAAAGGTTTTGAAACTGGAAAATTTATTATGAAAAAAATTTTTTGGTCAACTTTTTTTGAATTTTTTGTCTCAAAAAACGCCAAAAAACCAAGGTCCAGCCCTGTACCCCCTTCGAAATTCCGCAGATCTACATATTTGGTTGGAAAGTGTGTTGATGCACTCAGCTGCAGAATATACTTTTTCACAGAAATGGAAAATTTTTTTTTGGGCAACAGATTCCATTTATGGTTTTTTACTTCATATGGTGCACTTAATTGAAGCAAAAAACGTGACTCCAATTCTCGGCTGACTATGTTCCAAAGAAAACTAAAAATTTTCGTGCTTTTTTGATGTTTTGACATTCTAGAATGCTGGAACATCAAATTTAAGGATGATTTACTCAAGAAACATAAATTTCAAATTTTTTGTTCAAAAAAAGTCTTTATCATGTTACAAATTAAAAGAGTATACCTATGCTTTGAAAAAAACCAAGTTGAAATTCTGAAGATCAACGATGCCCTTGAATTCAATGATGCCCATAAATATAATGATGCCCATGAATTCAAGCTCGGCTTCATGTTTAAAAACATAGCTACAAGAACTCGTTATCAGAATGACCAAAAATAAATGGAACACATAAAACTATAACATGTGATCTATAAAAAAGAAAAAAAAACTGTCGAATGATATGACACCAGGAATTTACATTAAAAATGGAATAATAAGCAAGTTATGGAAAAACTGGAAGAAGTGGAAATGTGGATTTGATTTTGTGTGAAATTTGATATTAACTTTGATGTTGGAAATTTTGATATTGACTTTGATGTTGACTAAGTCCCAAATTAAGAATAAAACGAAAATAAATAAACAAGGCAAAAGAACGCCAAATATCGATTACAAACACTATGCAAAACTTTCTATCCACTCGTTTTTTGAACCAAAAATAGTATAACACAAATCGTTTTGACATATTTGTTTACCTAATAAAAAGTGAACTTACTTTAACAACAAAGAACATTAGAAATGAAATGAGTAGTGATAGAGGACCAAAGGTCAAACGAATTGACCCTCTGTCAAACGCAACGGAATTAAGAATTTTGTTAGATATGAATTTTACGATTTTTACCACAAACCGTCCACGATTTGGTGAAAAGAGACGAAAACTACCGTACCAAGATTCTGGGCTAAGGTTGAGAATAACAAAAATCTTCACCCCGAAAAATGAGATTCTGGAGCACTCATTAATTTTGAAACGAAGAAATAAGAGCGCTAACATGTACAAGTCACGTTTCAATGATGAAAGTTTGTGAAAAACTCATTCCGGACAACATTTTATATTATTTTTTGGCATCATTTTTCTGATATCTGTTCCATTGGATATTCACACATACAAGGAAAAACCATCACGAAAAAACAGGACACAACTTCGTTTTCTACTGGTTCCATTACAGCTCATATTTTGTAACTTTGCTCTAAAAGATCAAGAATACTGAAGTGACGAATATACAAAAAATAATAAGCGAACGTGGTCACACATTAGATGACATGAGGATAAAAGCCAATAACCATAGCGACTATAAAAGTTTGCTAACGATTTGCAAGAAGAATTGAAGACATGAACAAAAATAAATCACCCGATTAGTAATAGTTGACTTGGAAAAAAAAGAAGCAACTGGGTATAAAAGAAATAGATAAATATTTTACAAACATTGTGCTAGAAAAACAGGAAACAAATAAAGACTGAAAAATATGGTAGAGAAAAAATCAACATGAAAAACAAAAAGAAAAAGAAAAAACGAATGAAAAGGATACAGCTTGAATGAAAATGAATGAATGAATGAATGAAAATGAAATGAATTGAATGAAAAGGATACAGCATTTTTGCTTTTTGCAAACAAAAAGTGTTGCTTGGCGTGATTGACCTAGAGTCTGGTGGCTATTGTAGATTTCATGACGGTTCAACTTCAAGAAAGTCAAACAGTCCGAAGGAGCAAAAAGCTATGCAAAGCAATGTGCAGCATAAACAAATTATTTGACTTAAACGATGGCATTGAAGTTCACGTAAAATATACCGTTTTACCACAGTTTCAGGGAGCATGTGATATTTGGACTACTGGATCCCCATCTTCATGGTGCAACGAAATTTCACTCACAGCTGTAACCACTTCAATTCAACCATTAAAATATTTTCTAAATGTACATTCAATTTTGAGTAAAGTAGACAACTTCAATAACTTCTGGTCACTTTCTTGACTAGTTTAGAAGGAAATATTTGTGACTTTATTTTTAGTGTTCAGTTAGGGACCATTGAACCATATGATTTAGACATTGGAATTGTAATGGTGGTGGTAACCGAACAAGCTGCTGTAACGACCAGATTTTGTGAAGCACTTTACTTTAACCAATTGGACGTTACGGCCGAAACAGCTATAAGGAATGGGGGGAGCGGGCAAGCCAATAATAAGATTACAGTGGGTTTGACGATCACTTGATTCGAGTATATTTACAGTACTGTGTTAGCAGGTACGTTACACTGCATGATAATCAACCCGATGCATCACTACAAAAACAAGAGTATAAACTTTATAATTTGAGCACGGTTTTTTAATGAATAAACAAACAAAGTTAACATTTAAATAACTTTTAGTCAACAATGGATCGACTCTTTCAAAAATAAACTTGCTCGTGTAGTTTCACAGACTCGTCAAATTTATGACATCCTTTCGGACTGCATTCGACCAGCAGAGAAGGCGTCCTGCGTTCGAAGTTGTTGGGGAAAACTCGGACGTCGAACATTTCTTCAAACTGCAAACCGCATATCCAATCGTTGTAGGGCACCTTCGTAGTCCAGTCCACCTGTTTTAGGTGGACGGTCAAGGTTGCACCTTGCTCCACGGAAAAGCAATGACGGTCATTGTGCGGATTCAGATACATGTATGGGATGATAACGTGATTTTTATTGCTCTCGATTGCCTGTCCTGCAAATACACTCATGCATAAGAGCTAGTCTACTCCATTTCGAAGGTTGTATCTCCATTTCCCGACCATCCCCATTCCCCGACCATCCTTTTTCTCCGATCATCCCTTTTCCCCGACCAATGCTTTAAATTCCCGATTCCCCGAGCAATGCGAAGTTTCTCGGACGACTCTATTTTTATAATAATCCCGATTCCCCGAGTATTGCTGTTTATGGCACAAGTTTTTCGTTTAAAATTTCTTAATTAAGAAAGCAACTACATACAGGGTGTTTCATGAAAAAAGATGCGCATTGTTATTTCGTTGCAGAGTGAATCAGAATAAGAATAAAATTTTGATACCTTCAACGGGTAACCTATTACAATCTCTAAATTTGCATATTACGTAATACGCAGAATGCCTCAAAAAAATATGGCATAATTCATAACATTTTACAAAACTATTCTTTTGAAAAAGATAAAAATGACTCGGATCAGCCAAACTCTCCCATTTTAATAAATTCGATTTTCGATGTTTGGAAAGAATAAATGTTGCAGGACCAAAATCTTCCATTTTTTGACGAAAAAAGAAATCAGACACTTTGCTTTATATACCTGCTGTGGGCTTGAAGTTTTGTAAAGCACCGTGGGAAAACATCCGTGGGAAAATAACCTGTAGCTTAGTTTAAATTCTCTTGCAGACAAGTTTAAATTTTTCTTACTTAATTTATAGCATTAGTCGGGGAAAAGGGATGGTCGGGGAATAAGGATGGTCGGGGAAAAGGGATGCTCGGGGAAAGGAGATTTTTTGTATTTATTTTTAGCATTGGTCGGGAGAAAGGGATACTCGAGGAAAAGGGATAGTCGGTGAAAGGGCACACAATCATTTCGAAAGATGTATGTTTCTGATAAAATTCGTGTTAATTTGAAAACGACAAAAATTGGCACTGTTGTCGAAATCGTTTGATCGATTGAAGAGAGCTTTCAGCACAAAATTTTTGACTGGAAGGATTTTGAAAGGTTAGATGAATATGTTCACAAATTTTCGGCGCCACATCAGAAAATCGTGAAAATTTTTGCATATCCTGAAAACGCTCGACTACAAATAATGTGTCGATTAGATAGCGGGGCAAATGAACTAAGGCTACGATGCTTTGCACATTTGCTTTTTCCATAAATCTACCCTGCCCGGACCAGAAGTAAGTTTTGGCACAAATGTTTGCCCTTATACACCATTTTTTGTATGACTGACGGCTAAATACGCCCGCGGATGCATAAATGGATTTTGCCTTGAAAGAAGTGGATAATGGACGTTGAATCCACTTTTCTGTGACGGATTTTGTTTAAGGGACAGATGGTTTATGATGGATTCCAGATTCTTGGCTGATCTTGATGTCTGAAAGGCAAGCCTGAGATGAGTTTTTGCTTATCAGACGCCAAAATCTGCAAAAAATTCATCCGCCTTTCGAACACAATATGCGGTCAGCGGTTTAGACATATCCCTTTTTCTTCTACTTTGCTCCGAGAAAGCTCAAAATCTTCCTGCCCAACCTTCATGATACCGAAGAACTTTCTTTCAAGAATTTCAGAAACATAAAAAAGAGCAGGCAAATCTAGGAGCATACCACTAATTTGCTCCAGCATTTCTTTCTGCTCCGCACCTGCGTTCCACATACTCTGTTCTGCCTTCATGTTATTTGGTCACAGGAGATGGAATTTACGTACAAGAACATTGGTTTGTAATGGTTGAGTAAAACTGGAGACACAATTTGGGAATAGGCAAGCAATTTTAGAGCAAGAAACTATACTCCATCAATTTTGAAATGGTCGATGCAGTGATCCCATGAAAGTAAGTTCAATACGAAAAAACTTGTAAGCTTATTGCTGTAATAAATAAAAAACCTTTTTCGTCAATGAACGGCACAGCTAAAAATTTCCTTCAATAACCTTTTTGACTAATCAAATTTACTCGAGTAGCACTCAGATATCGAAGCAGTTCAGTCCAAATCGATAGTGGATGAACGTGATGTTTTTCGATGATTCTGATCTCTCCCATTCTCATTAAGAAATTTAGCGTTTTTCTACATCATGAAATTTTTCATCGACTGAAAATTTTATATCAAATTGTACTCACTCGTTAGCTTTTTGCTGTTTCTATCATTTTAAATTAAATAAGCTATAAAATCGGCGTTACGTTAGTTTAGTGAATTTTATCAGAAAGGTAACTTGTATCCCTGAAGAAATCTAAAAGACTCAGTATCATATCAAAATGTCCAACAGGAGTCATACCGCTCACGCCCAAAATTTTCCTCAGACAAGGGAGTGAAAAAATCGCACACATTGAACAATTATTCTGCCATGATTACGGCGATTTTTTCCAAATTCACCAATACTTCATGCATTCGCTTACTTTCGTCCGTGGTGCCGCAAAGTTTGTTCTGTGGCACGCTGACGTTGCCCCTGAGGCATACAGTCGTGCTGATGCACACCCGCACGCAAGGGCTGAAAGAAAATTTGCCGATAAAAAATTTTACTGGGTCTGACCGAATATAAATTCATCACTTCAAAATCAGTTCGTCGTTATGCTGTTCATCGACATAGTCAGGCGCAACGGTAGACGGCCTATTGAAACGAATTTTTCCAGCATAGCTGTATGCCGCGCATAGGAAAATCCATAAGGGGAAGAGTCGAGTTGAACTAGCTATGCTGAACATCATTCTTATTGTGAATGGAACCATGGTCGTTGAAAACTGTTCTGTAACATACAGCAAATATGGCGCGATGGATCGTACGAGAATGGCATATACTCGTAGTTCTAATTTTCATGATAAATATCAGAGGCATTGATCACGCCACACAGTCGGAAAATCGGACTGTTATTCAGAACAAGTTGTCATGAAAAACATATACAAAACAAGAATTCATCTTTGTGGTGATTTGAGCACCTCAAAATTTGAAGGTCGATGTTGGCTTTTGGATCATGCCAATTTTCGGTGTTCCCAGCATCTACTTTGTGTGTTGTGGTGTGAAACCCCCACTCTACTTGTGCTTTCTTATTTGTGTCAATTTTGAGAGTGATCTGCAAAACAATACCAAATTGCGCATCTGCGGTCAATTTCCAATAGTTACTGTAGCAGGGAAATGGTCGACAACCAGTGCGAATATAGAAGACTAGAATTTTATGAGCCTTATTTCAAAAATCCTAAACCTCAGTTTAGGAATTCTTAGTTGCAAGTCGATTCTTGATTATGTCAGCTGAGTCCATGCAAATACTTACATTGCGCCATGGTATTCTGATGACCTTCTACATGAATATCCGAAAAATTTTAATCCTGTGCAATTTCCACCTAAGGATTCCTAAAGGCGGCGGCCAACGAGTAAAGATGAAGCTTTCTTGTTAGGGCATTATTATTGTATTTGTCAATGAAGAAAACTGTGACATATCAAAAAACCCACGTAACACGTCAACAACCTGCATAATCTTCCTACAGCAATCCATGAGTTGTTACTCGATTTTCCTTGCCACAGCTGATCCTACTGTCCTTTTCATATTTTTTATTACACACACAATATGTATTTCCTTATCTTTCGAATTTGTCTAACATTTATTTCTTTGAAAGAAACACAGAAAAGAATTGATCATTTTTCATAAAAAGCATCATGAAAACTAGTTTTTCTTCTCTCTCAATTCTTTCGAAGACGATTCCATTCCTTGCTCATAAAATTTTTATCCCAAAATCGTCCCTCATATGACCAATTGTCAAGCAGGCCTGAAATGAAAAAAGAAGAAGAAGAAGAAGAACCTACCATATGATCACGAAAAAAATTATCGTGAAATTCCAACTTTACTTTTTATGCTAGTTTTTATGTAACTGTATGGCTATGTATTTCCTAATTTTGGCTTCTGTTTATCCTTTGGACTCCATTTGTTCTCCTCCATTTCATCATTGCCTTGTAAAGAATTGTCTGTCTTGCTGTTGTATTTGGGCCAACATGCCTGCTAATAAAATAAAATTTAGAATCTGTCTATGGACTCTGAGGTTAAGTTGTCCAAGAGAGATTCCATCCTGATTCCGTTTTCCTCCGTTTTTCTGAGTCCCTATCTGAGTCTTCATTGATCCTTGCAGGCGTCAACCATGTTTGGATTCAGAAATCAATCTATTAGGATTTCTACCCTACAGTAAAACCGATTAAGTCAGCTTCGAACTGCTACTCTCGATTATTCTTGCATTCGAATCCACTCTTACTATAGAATTCGCTTGATCGTGTATATGCTGCTGCAGTAACCTGAGTGTTGCGTACCAGAACCCCATCTAAGCCTTACAAAACTTTGACAATGGAACAGATAAGAATCGGAGATTCAAATTCATACATGACTCATACAGAGGGAGTTTGAGAAAAAGCTGTGGAATATGTTCTAAAAAATGCCCAGTGAAAAAGAATGCACTTTGCACATTCAATGTTTTTGATTATTTTTTTCGAGTATGTCACTCATCGCTTTTATTTCTATTTTCATAACAAATAAATTATTATTGTCAAAAATTTTCTGAAAGTGAGCCGATATACGCTTCCGATGTTGGTGATATAGTAATATTCTTGCTGTATTTTGGTGAACTGACTGTGATTTTACTAGATGGAGTGATACTGACAGATGTACATGTCTATAGGCATACATGTAATTGAGATTAAGGCATCACCCAGGAATCGTAAGCCATATTGCGACCTGAAGGGCAGCATATTTAGCCCCTGGAAATCATTTGACATCATCAGTCACCTGACTAGAGTTTTTTTCTGCACTGGTCTAATAGACCCCTGGCCGCAGCAGACGGGTGCGCTCGGGTAAAGCAGCAGCAAGCCCTGGTCAGGTGGGAGGTCTGGGTCAGATCGGGTGGTTCGGATCAGGTCGGTCCGAGTCGGGCCTTGGTGGTTTGTCCGAATGTGGGAAAATTGTCTCAGTTGCTCCATAAAAAAAGTTCTGAATCTTATAAACTAGATTAAAAAGCTTGAAGATCAAGTAACAGAAGTATACTGTAGGATCTGTGAGGGCCAACAACTGTCATATTTGTCAGGTCTAGTCGACAGTAATAAGGGTCACCATAGCCACTGAATACACTACAGCTATCAATTAACTTCAGCCACTTTTGAGGTCTCCTATTTGGGGGCCACATATTCCTAGGGGCCTAACTTGTTGAGAGGGACGAATAGAAAAGGGCAAGTGGAAGAGGACGAATGAAAGCGGGAGTGGAAAGAAAGTCCACAGATCTTTTTGTTGATATTTTTCCCTTCTTGTGCTGTTTCTTTTCACTTCTTGTCTCACATTTTCAATTCGTTTCCCCCTTTCTTCAAATCATGTCCAGCTTTTTCTAGTTTTTGCCCTATTTTTCCTATTTAATTAAAAATAATCACATTTCATTTTGAGATATGATTAATTTTGAACTTATCACGAGGAAGGTCGAACCTCTCAGAAATCGTGTCTTAAAGTGAGTAACAAACATCGTTTTTATGACTTGAAGATGAAAACTGACCTCTAAATCTAAAAAATAGTGACAAAATACTGCTGAGCATGTTGATTTGAGCCTGAAAATCAGAACATGCTCTAATTTGACTTGCTCGAACATGAGCAGGCGCCATAGCTAGTACTCGAGTTGCAAAAAGTCAAGCCATACTTTTTGGCATGCTGGCACAAAGATCTAAGATGGCAGCCCGGGCAATGTTCATTCTTGCGCCCTGACTTTGCTCTGCCCTAAGTAAGCCCTTAATTGCAGGCTTCTCAAACCCACAAAGATTGGCATACTTATGTACCCTAAATTCAGTTTGCGTACCAAAATTCAGTGAATAAATTAACGATAGATACGCTATTCCAATTACTAGATTCATGATTACCCACTGATAAAAAGCTCAAACATTATGAATGCCAATTCATTTTGCTTGTCATTTATGTAGAGATGAATTACAGAAAAGAGAAAACACTGCTTGGGAGACAGTCAGAAACCACCTTGAGAAAGTCCAATATGATAAAACCAGTCGGTCAGTCCAATTCAGATCAGGTAATATTGTGTGCGTGTATAATCCGACCATAAAATTGGCAAAACCGTCAAAGTATACCATATATTGGCATAGGCCTTACCAAATAACTAAATTAGAAAAGTCGAATGTGTGTGAGTATAGGAAATCCAGAAACCCAATTAGAGGATCGAGAAAACGCACGTGAATTATTTACTTCTTTTCACATTAGGACAGGAATAATATGGAATGTGATGTTCAGTATGCTGTTGCTTCGATGCAGATACACTTATGACTTCCTCAGGAAGTATGTTTTCCAAAGTGAGAGGTAGAACGAATATCTCTTATTCATTGATTATTTCATTATTTTATACATTCACTTCCTTGTATGATTTTTTTATTTTCACATTCTTCTTTCTCTCTCATATTTCTGCAGTGATATATAACAAAAGATCACTAAAAGCAGGAGCAGATATGGAGCAGACACACTTTGTTCTACGTTCTGTGATTCTATCTTAACCTCCAACAATTTTCAATAATTAAACAACAGTACCAGGTTTTGTGATTTTGCAATTTTTCCAGTATTCTATAGGAAACGGGCTATAAGTTAAGCATAATTCAGAAGTGAAAAAATCTCAGGATTTTTTTCGCCGATTGTCGGCGTCTGTCCTAGGATTTAATCGGCGACAGTCAATGATTCTAAGGAATAAACGGGCAATTTGTAGAAACGCCAATTCAGAAGTGAGAAAATATTAGGTTTTTTTGTCGCCGATTAAATCCTAGAAATCGGCGACAGTCAGCGACAATCGGCGATTCCATTTCTGAATTGGGCTTTGCAGTTATGAGTTCAACCAAATAAGCGATAATCAAATATGTGTTGTTGAAAATTTTATCCTTGATTATATAAGATCGCAACACTAACGACCACTGCACCACAGAATTTGAGGTGAAACTAAAAAGAATGTGGTTAACTGTCGACAAACGTGAGAAAATTTTTCAGCCACCAACATAATTTTGAAAAAATTATGTCAGCCTGTAAATTCCAGTATATCATCAAAACCGATGTCACCAGATGATCATAGTTTGGGAGCATTTTTTATATATGGTTTCAAGCGTATAAATGCTGCACTGAAACACCAAGTCTCCCAAGTTTAATCTACAATTTTGAATTTGAATTTTAGGTTTAATACATTAAGGAAAAAAGGTTATGTTTTCAATCACATCATTGGCGCCCAGCTTAGCCGTCTTACAGTCTATAATGCAAATCATTGGGCCTACGAATGCCATCAAATTGGTCGATTTCGCTTCACAATTCGATGAGAAACTGGTCAGAAACGATTTAGTGGTCAGCAACAAAGTTTTGCCGAGCAACAAACGTTCTCCGAATGTGGAAATAAACATCTTGTTGGACATTTCACGAATTATGTTTCCGAAGGTACTGGCGTTGTATGTCAGCATACGAAACCCATTGGGCAAATTGACTTCCTACGAAAAAGCTTTCGACTACTACGACGAAATGTACATGAGAATCGTTATGGGAGGACTCCGTTCTGATGATTCGGCTTATATTATAGGGTAAGTCTCTGATATTTAGGCGGAAACTGACTGTTTAAATTTATTTAAAGAATTAGCTATGCTCTTAGCGGGGCTTTCAGAAACTCGGCAGCTTAAGAGAGTGAAGACGGTAATCGTCTACGTTCGATAGGTCACCAAACTTCTGAGTGAAGCAGACCAAACAACACTCGTAAGTACGTATGTTGTGCAGATTTTTAATAGTGGATAAATGAAGAACTATGCTCTGGCTGACTAGTTAGAACTACTCCTTGGCTAAGCCTTCGATCTAGTGAACAGTTCTCACTCAGACCTGGCAACAACAAACACTAAAAAGTAAATGGCTCTCACAGAGCAGACTCTCACAGAAGAGAATATGCATCCACTGGGGGACTGAGGTTGAAGAGACCCTCAATAGTATGTCTCCTACCAGACGTCTACAGGAAAGCAATGCCCGGGCCTGACACCCTTCACAAGAAACTGTGTAACATCGACGGTATGAAAATATTATGAAGAAAAATAAATTCAGAAGAAAGTGGACAATCCATTAAAATTATCTAAACGTTGGACGCAAAGATGGGTGGAAGTTTTATTCACTCTAGGCGTCAGCATAAAAATACCAAGAATAATATGAAAACATTAATAATTTTCATCATCACTTTTGTTCTTTCTTTGGGGTTCCATTGCCATGCGAGTTTGTCTGCGCCTGCCCGACGCCTACAGTTGACTTGCATGTCAACTTCATCAGCATATGTAGTCTTATTGATAAACAATATGTAAAATGTTCATGCCCAAATCCTTTAGTTAGTTCTGTTGAGATATTATTAAAATGAGCATATCACATTTGAGAAATATATTACAGGTGTGTGGTGTTGCTCACCAGTTGCAACACAGCTGATAAAGAAGAACATATCGTGACCCGAGGCATAGTAAAAAATGCACAAGACATCTAGAGCAACAAGATCTTAATGGGAGGATGATTTTCCGAGGAGGACCACGGCAGCATAGAAATCTTGAAGCAGGTTTGAAACTGGAAGATTTGTTATGAAAAATAGTTTTTTGTTCAACTTTTTTAAATTTTTTCACAAAAAACGCCAAAAAACCAAGGTTCGCCCTTGTGCCCTCCTCAAAATTCCGGAGATGCACATCTTTGGTTGGAAAGTGTGTTGATGCACTCAGCTGCAGGATATACTTTTTCACAGACATGGAAAATTTTTTTGAGACAGAATGAAAATCCAATATGAAGAAAGTGAATTTTTTCCAACTTTGACCCACGTTCTCAAAAATCTAGTCCACTTCTTTTTCTAGCATGGCAACTATCGAAGCAAGTATATTCTCTTTTTTTCTGCCCCATCGGGGCATTTTCTAATAAACTAGTTAAATATATAATCCTCTCATCTTTCATAACTAAAGTAGTAGTAAGGGTGGTCCAGTATAGATGTCAAGCACATAGCAAGTTTCAGCATCTGAAAATCTTAATTGGCATAGCGCTCTATACAAGCCCGTCAATCTCCTGCATTGGATTATCGTTGCCTAAGCTCTGTTTGACACTCCGAGTGTCCAGTCTCTCCCAGGTTCTGCGTGCACGTACATGACACAATCTACAGTGTTATGCACGCTTCTATCTGCGTTCCATAAACGCACGATACAACAATCATCTTGATAAGTATTTCATTTTTCTCTTACTTTTGCCATATCTATCCAAAAGTGTAGCAACATTATATCTCTCAAGAAAAAATGGGTAGCTAAAATTTTTTTTCAGATGTTGGAATCAGTCGATGAATATTCTGAACATTCAAGTGCATTAGTGACCAAAGCAATTGAATAATCAGAAAGTGTCGAGTCAGAATCAACATCAGATTGGAAAATATCAGCAAAGAAGCTGAAGACCAACCCCCAAATTTGATAATTGATAATTGGACAGCAAAATTCAAACTTTTCCTGTTGAAGTCCGATTTTACACCATTACTTTTAATCCTTCACTCAGTCAAGATTGTGAGTTGATGAATCAAGAAGCTGATCAATTTGGATTTTTGTAAGTAGCCTATGCTGACTATGTTGTAGAAACTTTACCAAGCTCAGAAGGATACAATCCATGGCGTTGTTTGCTCACTAATTGCATTATTTGGACCATCTGGAATTCGATGTTTGATACATCAAATTTTGGAATACCCACTTTATTGTGTAATTTGTTCAGTAGCAATATCTGTTTTCCGGGGTATAATTTTGGAGATGGTTTGAAAAACACTGATTCTTTTTTCAAAGATTTTCACATCACTATTGATTTATTTAAACTCTCGACAGCAATAAAAAAAGAGCAATATTATGCATCACAGTATCCAAATGTCCCAACTTGATTCTAGTATGATTGCGACAGACATATTTATCATTGATGGTGTCGTTATAAAAACATAATTTGTAGCAATGATTCAATTTCCAGCATTTATAAAGCTGAAATTAAATTTGATACATATGCTTTACTTCAAAGGTATTCTTGTGGAATTAACTGGCTTGCAAAAAGTTATCAAGCTGAACATAAACAATTGCTAATCTCATTCATCAAAAATACGATTTTGAAAGAAAAGGAAGAACCAAAATCTACTGCAACAATGACAAGCCCAGAAAAATCTATACCAATTACAAATCAGATGCAAACTTGAATGGGTAATAATGAAACACACAAAAATTGGTTGAAAATCAACTCTCAATGACATAAGGGAAACAATCATTCCGGAAGTTTCCGCCAAAAAAACAAATCAGTTTCAATACCCAACAGCAAAATAAATATTTTTCTCAAAATTTTGGGCCTCAAGTATAAAATCCACAAATGCATTATCAACAACACCAGTCAATCACAATGTATCACATCATTATCAACAGCAGAATCAAAGTTCATCAACTCAATTTTTTCTGCAATCGAATCAAGTCAAAACATTGAATGTCGAGATTCGTTTCAATTATTTATTACGAGCAATGGCTGTTGAATTTACAGGACATTTCAACTGGTATTCAGATGCCAGCTGGATGCTTTACTATGAAAATTATTTCAAAATATTGATTGGATACTTCCAGGAATCTTTTACTGTGCCTCCTGATGAGTATGATCAAAAATTGCTTGAATGTGAAAGGTTTTATGGATCTGAATCAGGAACAAACGGAATTTCAGTGAGCTGCAATGTCGCTAAAGGGCAGTTGGTGTCTTATATCGAAACATGACTGACAATGTTGATGGCTTCTATCATACTGATTGGATTGAAAACAAGTTGAAAATGACCTTTTGAATTATTGAAAATAATCATTATGTAATTTCATTGCTCAAACTAAAAAATAGAGTATAAACAAAACAAATACAAAATGCATCTATTACTCATTTTTACTTTCCCCAAAAAGAGTTCAACACTAGAGGCCCATCTATACTTTTTTTGCTAAAAAACACGCAAGCAATTAGCTCTTCAAGTATTGGAGCAATTTCAGCATGTAATACATCGCAAGGTAGATATTGAAATTTCCGATCGAAAGATACCCAACACATTCAACAAGTATCTATTGAGCGCTTTCGTAATCTGTAATTCTAGAAACACTCAAACTAAGAGTTTGCTCATTTGCCTCTAAATTTTTGACAGGAGTGAGTATGCTGTTCATAAATTTTAGTGTATATGGTTCATAGTAAATACCGCATTAATGGTATAGAATAATTTTTTTTGAATTTTTTCTGTACAAATTTTATCCCAGTACCAACTAGGACTTTCATTGACCATGTACGTTTAGCTTTGATTGTGTTGGAATCAATGATGTCTTGTTCTAAATAGGGTTTAAAAGGGTGTAAAGGATTCATTTATCTGCCTAGTTTTCATGCATTTATGTATATCATGCCATGCTTTTATAATTGCATGGATGATAAAAGTATTTTTGACTTAGAATTAAGTGGTGATATGTGGATGACCATATCTGAAACGGGTAAAGCTGCATTGCATTTGTCTAATGATTTACAGACAACTTCCGCAAAAATATAGAGTGTGTTTGTTATGTTTACAAAATGTTGTTTTATTTTTTGGGTAATTTATAGTAAATGCTATTGTGTATTGTGCATTTCTCGTTAAAGATAAGCTAAAAGCCCCAAAAAAAGAAAAAACACCCTATACCTCTGAAAATTATTGTAACGTACCTGCTAACGCAGTACTGTAAATATATAGTATACTGTATGTGATAGTCATTTATTGAATATTATTTCCATAATTTATTGTCTCAAGGGTGTCTGGGATTTACACCCAAACATTCCTGTAAAATTACGTGAAGTACTTTATTTTGGTCCATTCACACCCCAGTAGCCCAATTAAGATGCCATAATTAATTTGCCCAAATGGCAGCTGGTCCCCTAGAACCTACACTAAACTACACATTCCACGGCTACCATAACCCCCATAAAAATCGTAAACAACACCTGCACACAGTAAAAAATAAAAGCCCCGCCAGACAGTAGTCTCAAGTGCAATGGTAGCGATGGTCCCACAAAACATGCGTACATAGAGAAACAGATACACGAAGCATGCACAGAAGCACAGAGGTGTGGCTAAGCCCACCGTAGGAAGCAAGCAAGACACAAAAAGCATGCCGTACTAGAAAAGCATTGAAGGATGTGACTAAATATGCAAGAATAGTAAAGCAGGAAGCGACGATTGACGGAAGAAGATGGACAGAAGCAGGACCTCCCGCGACGCCCACGGAGTGGTCAAAAACGTCGTATTTAAAGAGAAGCAATGCCTGATTTTATTATTGTTGTAATTCCCCATTTTTTTGATCCCCGCGCCCATTTGATTTGCAAGTGTTTTTATATTGCGAGCAAGCAGTCCTTTTTATTCAGAAGCAGTCAAGCCATTGTTGTAACTCACCATGTTCCCCCTTTGTTGTTGTTGATGTCTCAAAGCAGCCGTCGATTATTATTACCCGTACCACCGCTATTACCCGTTCCCCCGTTCCTGTGTTCGCCGTTTTGACCGTCCGTAATTGGATAAAGTAAAGTGATTCACAAAATCTGGTCGTTACATTATTGAAAATGTAAAAAATCATGAGTTTCATTTCATGATTTCAACAGATGCAGGATGTTTTTCCATTTCTTCTTTACAACATATGTTTTATATTTTGAACTATAACTATGAGACATGTGTTTACAGTAATGTAACTTGGAAGCTTTTAAATTGTAAAATTTATTGTGACTGTTATTCAATGTATGACCCCTCAGGCAGAATTGATCCAGTTATTATCTTTTTTGTGTGCCTGCAGACTTAGGACTGCAATTATTTGAATGCATAAAAATCATGAAGAGTTCATATTCTATGAAACAAAATTTATTTGCATCTTGAAAGTATTTTCAGGTTAAAGTTTAGAAAAGGAAAAATTAAAAAACACTACGTATTATGCAGATCTATAATGCTTTTTATAACAAAATTTTAACATTTCAGCATCAACTGTCAATTTTTTGATGTGAAAAACTGTTGTGCCAAGGTGTGAAACAAAACAAATAAGCTATCATATGTGGAAAATCAGCTTATTGGCATTCAAATTATACATCATCTTACTGTAGTCAAGCTCTAACTGCGTTTTTACATCGCAAAATTGGCCAGAGTGACCACGACATTATAGTATTTAATCAACAAAAATTGGCAGGAATGTAGCTGGTGATCTGTGAACGTGTTGAAAGTTATCTGAAGTAGGGGAAACATTCACATATTAGTATGAAAAATGCTAGCCATCAAAATGCAGGGTAAAACATTTGTATATTGGCCCAAACAGTGTTCAGACTGAAAAATTTTACTCATTTGGTCACTTTTTGATGAGAATTACTGCAGCATTTATGAATTTTAGTATATTTTATGTTTACTGTAGCTAAAATATTTTTTTTTGATTTATAGCCTCAGGTTTGTATAGGTTATTGAATGTAATATTGTACTTACCGTGATCCTTACAAAAGTAAAGGGTGAATGAAAGTCATTTTATTTTTACAATTTTATCAAAATTGATACTGTAGCTGAATTAACACCCTACATATAGACAAATTTCTGATGCATGAATGTAGTATGTTCCAATGGATGTCTTTATATGTGCAGGAAGTCAATTATTGGCATATCCATATAATTCTCAAACGCATGAAAATGGTAAATCATAGTTAATGTATTTTACAAATATTATCTAAGGATAGGGATGTTCCGGTTAACCAAAACCAAAACCGAAACCGTGAAAACCGCCATTTTTTCTGAAATGGAAACTGAAACCAAAACCATGAAACACAAAATTTGAACACCAAAACCGAAATCGGAATTTTGGGGATGAATTTCATGGTTTTCACAGTTTTCTGCAACGTTTTAAAAACAAGGTATACGAGCAGCAATAATTCACAACTCCATGAGAAGATAAAAATAATGCTTATGCAATGAAAACTTTATTCAACAACAGATATAATCTGTTACACACAAAATTGAATTTTTCATTATTTGAAAAATTCCATGAAATTATACTCCAAAAATAATAACTTCTCTACTGATTCGCCTGAAATACGATTTTGTAGTGGCTGAAAGATGATTCCTGCGCTGCTGAATAGCTGCTCTGAACGATCTTCTTTTGGCAAAACTTACAAGTATCTGTTTCTTTGTCTTGCGCAGAATCGAAATATTCGTGAATCAAACTTTTCATTTTGGAAGTCCAGGTAGTTGTTGAAAATTTGCCTGAAAATGTCCAAAATAAAATAAAAATATCTATTGTAAATTGTAATCACCCAAAGAAACGTTATATAATGATAAGTAGTGTGACAATATCAATATGTATGAATATTGAATTTCATACAGTTGCAAAAAACTTGCTAAACAACTGAAAAAAATTTATTTTCAGTAACACAAACATCATAAAAATTGACTTTCCTAAGCCTGTGCTACTTGACTATAAAAAATGCAGTAAAATCGAAACCAAAACCGAAACCGCGGTTTTGAAAATCTGAAAACCGAAACCGTAAGTTCAAAAATTGCAAAACTGAACCCGAAACCAAAACCGAAACTGGAAAACCAGAAAAAGTGAAACTGGTCCATCCCTGTTTAAGGAATATTTTAAAATTAATATCATATGAATACAGATTGTCGATTGTGTTGATAGTATGTTATTGCTGCCATATATTCACAAACAAATTCTATGCATGCAGGAGAGAAATTACCTGATGTATTTCACTAATATATCGAAGGGAATAAATATTGTTCTAGTTGTATTTCGTGAATTTATGGAAGTTAATAATTTTATCCCTCTACAGATGCAGGTCATGGAATGTGTGAAAATAGTGTTTCATATTTGAGATTTGAAGACATACAAGGGTAATTTATAATTGTGGTAAAATAATTGTCATTGAACTTATATTTTTTTTGCAGAAACGTGTGCATCAAATTTTTTTGTCTGTAAAGATTTTCAAGATTTTTGATAAAAATTTGAACATATGTGCATTTGTTATCTTCAAGACTCGAGTTGAAAGGCATTGATGGTGCTACCGTATAGTCCTTAGTTTCTGCATTGGTCACATTAGGAAATTCCATGACATTAAACCTAACAGCTGTTCGATGTTGATACATAAAAAGCAATATGAGAGAGAATAGATTTTAAGGTCAGCGCATAAGATATAACCATCTAATGAGTTTACTCACTGAAAAAAACAAGTAAAACTATTAGATTCGGGCGTACTCTCTACATGGAGTAGAAATTTACATGTTAAAGCTTCGGGCATAATTTCTTCACCTCCCATATCATCCAGTGTAACGACCAGATTTGTGTGAGGTACTTTACTTGTAACCAACATTCGCTACGGCGGGAACAAAGGAGGGCGCGGTCGTACAATATGGCAATACGGATAACGGTGATCGATGGCTGCTTGAGACGTCGATATGACAATACAAAACGTGTCTCGATTTACAATAACAAACGGGGGCCTCGGTTTAAGTTGCTTTCATACAAATGGCCGCTTGCAAATAAAAACGAGGACGAGCGCAGTTTTAAAAAAACGACGAATTCGATATCCGAAAATTCAAACCAATAATAACAAAAATCACGCGTTGCTTCTTCTTTTATACGACGTTTTTGGCCACTCCCTGGGCGTCGCCGGAGGTCGAGCTTCTGTCCATTTTCTTCTGCCAATCCTCGCTTCCTGCTACGCTTTTTATGCTTTCTTAGTTACACCTTTCTAATGCTTCCCTGGTACTGTATGCTTTTCGTGCTTCGCTTGCTTTCTACGGTGGGTTTGGCCACACCTCTGTGCTTCTGTGCATGCTTCCTGTATCAGTTTCTCTGTCTACACATGTTTTGTGGGGCGCCACTACCGTTACACTTGAGACTACTGTCTGGCGGGGCTTTTACGTATTTTACTGTGTGCAGGTGTTGTTTACGATTTTTACGGGGTATTATGGTAGCTGTGGAATGTGTAGTTTAGTGTAGGTTCTAGGGGACCAGCTGTCGTTTGTGCAAATTAATTGGGGCATCTTAATTTGGCTACCAGGGTGTGAACAGATCAAAATAAAGTACTTCACGTATTTTTAGAGGAATGTTTGGGTGTGAATCCCAGACACCTATGAGACGATAAAATACGAAAATGAATAATATTTAATAAATGTTTATCTCATACAGTATGCTGTATATATATTTACAGTACTGCTTCAGCAGGTACGTTACATTTCCCTCCTTCCCGAGTTGAACGTCCTTGTTCGAGGCTTTGGAGGGTGAGGAGGTGTGGGGGTAGATTCGATAGTTGCTTTCCGAGGGTAGAAAGGGGTTGTCTCGTTTACATGCACCGTAAATGTGATATTCTTATGGGGGTGTTTAAGTGTAACGTTGGGGTACATGAAATTTGTAACTGTATAGGGCCCGTTTTGGCGAGGGAGGAATTTGGGAGTCAGCCCTTGTTTACACAAATGATTTTTGTAAAGAATAAGATCACCTGCCTTGTAATGTATGTTCTGAGCATGCTTGTTATACTGACGGGTATAGTGGTCCTGGGCTTTTTGTAAACTTTTCTGCACGGTTGAGAGTGCTTCTGTAAAATGTGATTTTACACGAAGGGCATAATCGTCTAAATCAACCATGTAGGACGTGGGGAAAAAATTTAAGGCTGCGTCTGATGGAAGATCAGCCTGTCTACCGTGGAGCAATTCGAATGGGGGATACGAGGTACTATTATTTTTGTGAATATTGATCAAAAAAACGGCATAGGGGAGATAAGTATCCCAATCAGTGTGATTTGAATTGATGTACATGCCGATATGGGTGGCTAGGGTCTGGTTGCAATGCTCAACTTCCCCATTGGCAATGGGATGGTATGGGATGGTATGAATTTTCTGAGTATTGCATAAACTGGTGATCCGTGAGAAGAGATCAGATACAAAATCGGAGCCACGATCACAATGGATGATTTTTGGGGACCCATGACGGCAAACAATTTTGGTTACGAATAGCTTGGCAATAGTAGCTGCAGTGATATCAGGGGTCGGGAATGCCTCTACATACTTTGTGAAATAGTCGATGAAAACGACAATGAATCGGTTGCCATCTTCAGTGAGGGGTAACGGCCCCATGCAATCAACACCGACTCTATCAAATGGGCCAGTCGGCTGAATCGGTACCAAATTTGCATGCACTTTGTGCCAGAGAGCTTTCTGTGTCTGGCAGGGGTGGCAAGTTTTGCATTAGCGTTTGATATCACGGCTCATTTGGGGCCAAAAATATTTTTGTCTGAGCAAGTGTAAAGTTTTTCGGGCTGCAAAATGACCTGTGAATTGGCTGTCATGATGTGAGGCGATGAGATGCTGGACTTGTGACTTTGGAATGTATACTTTTGCCTGTTTGTCGACTATACAGAAGAGGATGTTTTGATGCACTGCGAATTTGATCATAGTAAGCAGATGTTTCTGGGCGATTTTTGCTAAAATACTTCTGACAATTGGATCAGTGTGTTGGAGTTCGGCGAAATTTTTCTGTTGCTCTTCTTGTTCAGTTGCTTCGGCCTCAAGAACAGAATTGATTGTTGATATTTCGGGGGGGGGGGGGTTTCTAATTGCTCAATATCAAAGGATTGCTTTGCTGTCTGTGAGGGGAATCGAGAGACTGCATCTGCGTTGCGGTTAGCAGTGCCTTTCTTAGGTCAAATGTCTAACTGAATACCAAAGAGGGCTAATCCCCAACGGGCAATGCGAGGGGATGGGTTTTCCTTTTGTAAGACTGCCTGAACTGCTGTATGGTCAGTGTGTACGATAACATGTTGTTGAAAAAGGTAGGGGCTGAAATACTTGACAAACTCAACTACTGCTAGGGTTTCCAATTCAGTTATTGGGTAGTTGCGTTCTGCGGGTTTCAATGTGCGGCTCCCAAAAGCAATGGGGCGATCCTGACCTTTACTGTCTAACTGGCTGAGAATGGCGCCGATTCCGAGTTTTGAGGCGTCAGTTTGCAGAATAAAAGGTTTTGTGAAATCGGGGTGCTGCAGTATTGGGGCATGAATTAGGAGCTCTTTGAGTTTAGTGAATGCATTTTGCTGTTCAGGGCCCCAGGAAAATTCCGAATTCTTTTTGAGTAGCGATGTGAGTGGGCTAGAAACTTGAGAGCAATTGGTGATGAATCTACGATAATACCAGGGTAGACCAAGGAATGTTTTGACTTCTTTGGAGCTTTTGGGGGTGGGGATGTCATAAATGGACTGTACCTTATTAGGGTCTGGTGAAATGCCTTGCTGAGAAATGACGTGGCCTAAGTATTGGACTTGGGGCTGGCAGAATTTGCATTTTTGTATGTTTAGTTTAAGGCCTGCTTTTGAGAGTCGGGCAAGAATAGCGTCTAAATGTTCCAGCATTTGGGCATGGGAATCTGTGAAGACTAAAACATCGTCCAGATATACAAGGTATGTGTTCCATTGCAAACCCGAAAGAATAACATCCATTAACCTTTGGAATGTGGCTGGGGCGTTGGTGTGACAGAAAGGGAGGTAGTTGAATTGATACTGGTCGGCTGAGCAATTAGAGGCCGTTTTTTCTCTGTCTGCTTGTGCTATGGGAATGGAATAATATGCATTGGATTGGTCGAGGGACCTAAAATATTTCATTCCATGTAGGGTGTCTAGAATTTCGTCTATACAGGGCAAGGGGTAGGTATCTTTTTTGGTTACTCTATTGAGGCCTCTAAAATCAATGCATAAACGATGCCCTCCATCTTTTTTGGGGACTAAAACTGTGTTGGTACACCATGGAGAATTGCTTTGGCTTATTACACCTGCTGCTGCGAGTTGCTCAACTTCTGCTTGTATGATTTGCTTTTCTTTTGGGGAAGTCCAATAAAGGTGCCTGCGTACAGGTTGGGAGCCATTGATGTCAATTGTATGTGAAACAAGGGTGGTTCTACCTACGTCCATTTTGGATTTAGCATATAATGTAGGATACTTCGATAGGGTGCGTAGGAGTTGCATTTTCTCGGTTTCTGTGAGGTCACTGGAGGTTAAATTGACATTTTCTTTTAACCATGTGAATGTATCAAAATGGTTGGGCTGGTTTTTCATGGAGGGGGTTACTTTAGCGGAAGCATTTTTTTTGGGATGTAACATGAGACTGTACCGATGCATGTTCCAGGGTAAAGAGTTTGGGCTGTGTCTTGTGTGTTTAAGACCGATATGCATATGCGACTGTTTTGATTTTCAGAGACACAAGCTGCGAAATGGACTTTGGGATTCTGTTTGGGTTTTGGGGTGAATTCAAGCTGTTTAACTTGTAGGTAAGGTTTTTGCAAGGGGACAGTAAATTTGGTTACTGTACGGGGTGGTAATTCTAATTTTTTGTCTAGATAGGTTCCACCAGGAGTCGAAAGGGGGCTATATTCTAGGCCATCACAGGGTAGTATGACGTTGCCAAATTTGACCTGAGATTTTTGGTTGTTGATAGTGTATTCGGAAAATCGACTGAGAAAGTTTTTGCCTAGGAGGATGTCTGCTGTGCAATCTTTTTGGACATGGACCATTATTGTTTCCTGAATTGTTTGGGCTGTCACTGTGACGAAAGTGGTTCCTACAAAGTGGATCAGGAGATTATTTGCTGCTTTTGCTTGGACTAGCGGGGGTTTCATGTCTAACTGTAAAATTTGAGCGATCCGTGAATCAATGAGTGAGTAGACTGCACCAGTGTCAATCATGCCTTTTGTGATTAATCTGCCGTTAAGTGTGATTGGAATATGAGGGGTATGTTTCTCAGGTACATTTTGGGGTGGCTTGTTTGATGCAGATTGATGAATTTGATTAATGAGTTCGATTGCAGGAGTTCGGGGGGTATCAATATCGACAAGGACGTATTTCTGCTGTGTTTGTGCCCCACAACGATTAGCTAATTCTAAAAGGGCATGGCCGAATGATGGGGGAATGGTCTCATGTAAATGTCTGTTGTTTGATGGTATTTCATACGCATGTTCATTTGTGGCATGATGCTTGGGAGAGGGGAAATACTTTCGAAGAATGAGAAAAGAATAAAAGACACCTGCAATTACTACAGTAATAACCGCTAGATTAATAATGATTTGCAGGGCTCCTTTGAGTAAATTGTTTAATCCGTCCGTGAGACTTTGGGTGGTACCGGTTATTACATGTGCTATGCCTTGACCGGCGCCAGAGAGGGTATTTCCGATTGCTTGGCCAGTGAATGAGATCATATGGTAAACTGTGTCGGAGTTAAGGGACATTTGGGCGGTGTAATTGATGAGTTTTTTAACAACATTTTCGAGTGTGTGAGTTTTGTAAATGTATTGTTTCAAAAAGAGTAAGTTGGTTGAAATAGTTGCAAGTTGATCATGAAAAATGGCGGGTGTATTAAAGTGGAAAAGTGAGGAATTTTGCTTCCAAACGATTTCTAAAGGTAAATTTGCGACATGCGTGGATCCTGTTTCACTGACCCATGTATTATTCTGTTTGTAAAGGGCTACATGCATGTGATGGCAGTCAATGGTTTGTGCAAAAGGGGTCAAATCGTTGCCTCCTGGATTTGAAAACATGAGTTCAGTTCCTACGAGAATGGGTACAAGTTTGTAGCATGTTTGGTTGATTTTATGGTTGTAAAAGATTTTAGATGCATTTACCTGCTTGCAGGGCCAGACTGTGAGGGCTTCTCCTGTGAATTCTGCTATGATGTCGGTTCGCTGTAGGAATGCACGCCCCCCAAGGGTTGCATCAAGGCGCAAAGTTTGCCATACGAGATCAAGGTGATGCTGTGCCTGTCTGCATAATTCACTCCATAGGTTTTTGAAATTTTGAATTTCGAATTCCTGGATTTTGTCTGCTAGATAGTTTAGTTTCGCATTAATGGGTTCAAAATCATCAAAATCGTGGAGTGTAGTATGAGTTTTGTTGGTTTTTGGGGTTAAAAATGCATTACGATGTGGGGTGCTTTTGTCTAGTTGTACAACAATGCCTTGTTCGGTTAGAATGCTGTCTTGGATTTCTGAGCAATTGGGGTTCGAAAAGAGTGTGTTTTTAATGGAGAATGCACCTTGTAGTTCTTCTATTATCATGTGGGTTTGCGTTAGTTTGATGGGATGTGTGTTTTTGTATTTGAAAGGGCATAAGTTTTCGAATGCTGTTTCATTCCAGATAATGGATCCGTCAGTTGTTACACAATGACCTGATGTCGGTTTGCATGACCCCAGATCACCTAATGTACCTGTCATAGATTTTCCATTCCAAGATGCTATTTGTCCTATTTCTATGATGAGGTTAGTGACCGAGGTACAGTGGTCTGTACAACACCATGTGTATTCTATGCTTAGGGAGTTATTTGTTGACCAAAATCCTGGTTGGGTTTCATATAATTTTTGACCGTTGTGTTCTTTGTCTATAACGATTGCCTTACAAACATGTGGGGTTAGATTTTGCATTTCAGTTTGGTCGAAGACAATACCTTTTGATCCAAAAAATCCTGTTTTAGTGAAAATTTTGCGTTTGCAAACACTGCATTTGTATGCATCTGTAATGTGAGGCTTAGTGGAGGGGATATAGATTTTTCCGAATGTCTGTACGGGTTTGTCTACTGTGGAAGGGGGCATGCATGATACAAGTTTCAGTATGCTGACTGAGTGACCGCTCAATGAAGTTCCACACATCTGAAATTTGGCACTACACGATGTGGGGATTATTATACAAAGAAAAATACAAAACATCGGCCAATAAAATGTTTTAGTGGAGGCCGTGGGGCACTGTATGTTTTTGTTGTGGCCGGTTTGGTGTGGCCGCTTTTAATGTTGTTCGGTTTTGGGTTGAGGGGGTGGCCGGTTTGCAATCTGAATGGTCTGTAAAATTTTAGAAGTTGAGTCATGGGATGGGGTTTGGGCTTGCTCACTTGCGGGGGTCGGTAGCAGTGTTTGGTGGGGGTGGAATTGGTAGGGTTTGGGGGTCAAGCCGTGTAAAAGGGACAATAAGTTGCAGCCTGCTTTCAATGGGGTTTTGGGGGTGGTGGGCAGTGTGGTGTCTTGCTTGCGGGGGAACCTTGTAGCCTACGGGGATGGTGGACGGCGATTTTTCGATTTTCGCGGCTTCAGGCGTGGGAGGTGGTGACATGGCGCACCAATCGGGTACGTCCAGGTCGAAGATGTATTCCTCACTACGGCGGTGGGTAGTGGGCATAATTGTTCCTAAAGTAGTCTGAGGGCCATTAGTTATGGCGGGTAATTTTGAGTAAAATGTGGGGTCATCAATGTCCATGAGGGGTTGGGGTTGCCTGTACTCAATGCAATTTTGAATATTATGACTCTGTTGATTCTGACAGTACCTGCTTGTATGACCTCTTTGCTTGCATAGAAAACATTGAAAATTTGAGTGGGGTATTGAAAGGCAGTTATCAGATCTATGTCCTGTTTGGGAGCAGTGGATGCATCGGCTTTTACAATCGGGTGTACTGTGATTATTACAAAAACAAATTTCACATGATTTCCGGGTGCCTACTGATTTACAATTACGAGCTACATGTCCAATTTGTCCACACTGGAAGCATGTGGGTTGCCTAGGGGTGGTATTGTTCCTGTAAGCATTATTCCTGCTGAAAGTATTGTTACTGAAATTGCTGTAACTACTCTGTTGTGGGGGTTGAGGTTTTTGTTTGATCTGCAACTGTAAATCTTTTACTTGTTGTTCTAACTGATGCAAAAGGTCCTGTTGGTCTGTATTTTTGGTTAGGGAAAAGATGGGTTCGGGTTTTGGGGGTATAAAGGGAAGGGTGTTAGATTTTAGCTCATTTCTGAGAATTTGCTGTTCGATGTAAGCTGCTTCGTCTAACATTTCTTTTAAAGTTGTGAACCTTCTATACTTAATTGCTTCCCTGATTTCGTTTTACATGCCTTCTACAAAGAAAGGTTTTATGATCATTTCTCGTGCGTCTGTGTTAAAGTTAGGGTAGGCGAGGGTTGCGAGATGTTCTAGATCAAATAAGAATTCAGTTACTGTTTCTGAATGCTTTAGTTTTCTTTCGCCTAAGAATTGTTGATGTAGCTCATTGTCTCTATTGTTTGGGAAGAATGCCTGTAATGCGACTTTATACTGTTCATATGTGTGGGGAGGGTTTTCGGAATTGGCTAAACTTTTGAATTTTGCCAAGGCGGCTCCTCCTAAATGAATTTCTAAACATGCCAACTTTAACTGTACGTCTGTATCTTTCATGCCTTAGAGTGCCATGAATTGTTCTAATCTTTTGATCCATTCACCAAAATGTTGGGTCACGCCGCCCATGAATACTGTAGGTTTCGCATAAAAATTATTTGCCATGTTATTACGAATGTTTGCTGTTCTGAGATCATCTATTAGGGTAGGGTTTACTGTATTCTGATTCAATTCTGTGCGTAGGGTACGAAAATGTTCTGAAAATAAATCGTTTATCTGTTCTCTAACGATTTCTCCTAAATGATCTTGCGTTTGGTGGGTCATTCTTGGTTTACATTGGGATTTCTGCTTAAATGCTTCAATTTTTGCTTCATGCTGTATTCGTTTAAATGTATCGCTTAATGCTTTGTTGGAGGGGATTTCCAGTTTGCTTTTTACTAATACTGTCTTACTGTAGGAAATGATTACTACTGTATTATCTAATGCTTCTAAATGCCCGGATAAGAGTACACCTAATTGGGGGCAGGGAGTTCCAGTGGTTAAGGTATCAGTGTGGTCACCAAAATATGTAACGACCAGATTTGTGTGAGGTACTTTACTTGTAACCAACGGTCGCTACGGGGGGAACAAAGGGGGGCACGGGCGCACAATACGGCAATACGGATAACGGTGATGGACGGCTGCTTGAGACGTCGATACGACAATACAAAACGCATCTCAATTTACAATAACGACGGTGGGAACAAAGTGGGGCGCGGGCCAACAATACAGCAATATGGATAACAGTGATCGATGGCTGCTTGAGACGTCGATACGACAATACAAAATGCGTCTCGATTTACAATAACCAACAGGGGCCTCAGTTTAAGTTGCTTTCATAGAAATGGCCACTTGCAAATAAAAACGGGGACAAGCGCAGTTTTAAAAAAAGGACGAATTCGATATCTGAAAGTTCTAACCAATAATAACAAAAATCACGCTTTGCTTCTTCTTTTATACGAGGTTTTTGGCCACTCCCTGGGCATCGCGGGAGGTTGAGCTTCTGTCCATCTTCTTCCGCCAATCATGGCTTCCTGCTACACTTTTTATGCTTTCTTAGTTATGCCTTTCTAATGCTTTCCTGGTACTGTATGCTTTTTGTGCTTCACTTGCTTTCTAAGGTGGGTTTGGCCACACCTCTGTGCTTCTGTGCATACTTCCTGTATCGGTTTCTCTGTCTACACATGTTTTGTGGGGCGGCCGCTACCGTTACACTTGAGACTACTTTCTGGTGAGGCTTTTACGTATTTTACTGTGTGCAGGTGTTATTTACGATTTTTACGAGGGATTATGGTAGCTGTGGAATGTGTAGTTTAGTGTAGGTTCTAGGGGACCAGCTGCCATTTGTGCAAATTAATTGGGGCATCTTAATTGGGCTACCCGGGTGGGTGTGAATGGATCAAAATGAAGTACTTCACGTAATTTTGTAGGAATGTTTGGGTGTGAATCCCAGACACCCTTGAGACGATAAAACACGAAAATGAATAATATTTAATAAATGTTTTTCACATACAGTATGCTATATATATATTTACAGTACTGCTTTAGCAGGTACGTTACACCAGCATGGTTAAAAAAATTCATATTGTATTACATGATCGACCATACTTTCTACACCCCCTGTTTCACCCCATACATTTAAGGCAGCAAACTTTCATGTATATGTTTTATACAGCAGTACCTTTTGTGTACCCCCTGTATGGGCCCATATACCTGTTCACATCCAAAAAGAGTAAGATCCCCCATTGGAAAATCCTATGGACGATGTCAGCTTCCAATTCCACTTATAAGGCGAGGCAAATAATAATATATAGTGTCCCTATTTCATTGGTACAGTCACCACAATGACAAATATGAACAGGTGAAGACTCTCATAACCAAAAGCTAATGTGTGGAAGAAAATTTAGTCTCTATCAAACTTTCTCGAAAATTTTTTGTCTTTCTATTCACACAAGTTTGGTTAGATGGGATGACACCACAAGAACTTCGCCAAAAGACGAGCAATGCCATTTGGACTGATTGAAGAATGGAATTGACCATAGATTTTGACTTTTTAGCAGGGTAACAAGCTTGGAGTATTTGTTGCATTGTTCTTCCATGCTGTTATTCAGATGGAATGTATCGGCCAATCTGGCCTGTGGATTCACACAAAGCAAGACACAGCAATTCTGCCAGACCCAAATAAATACAGAAGATTTTTTAATTCTCTCATTGGATTCTCAGAGGCTTAAAGCAGAAATATCCCTTATCCTAAAAACGAGGACTGTGACTACTGCAATAGGAGTCCTACCCAAGTCTTCAAACGCCTACTCTTAAAAATACCCACCACTGCGCTCACAAAACAAAACAAATTATCTTGTTGAGCATATACTGAGTGCCAATCCACAAAACCACAAAATAAATACGAAAAAATATGGTGTGTCGGAAATAGTGCAAATTAAACTAAAAATCGCAAATGATAAAAAATAAACCAGAACTCACAAACATTAACTACGAATTAGTGTTATTCAAATTTTTCCTTCTTGCAACTTTTGCCCTGTGTCTGTTTGTGCAATAATGTCAGAAGTTATCTTTGATCAACCTACAGTAACTGTAACAATGTCATATAATTCAGTGGATGGTAAATGTTTTAAAAAAGAATAAATATTATGATCAATAACGTGAAGTTCTATATCAATGAATAATGGATATTATTTTCCATACTGTCGAGAAAATATATTCAACTCCACATCTTCTCCAAATCGTTGAAATACTTCTGTGTAACTGTGGCCATCTTTTTATTGACAATTTTACTTTCAGTCCCTACAGGACTACTGGCTACCTTCGAACTATTGTGATATAAGCAAATTAAACTCTTTCGTAATGGTCCTCTAAACCATTTATTTTGAAAGAATAAAATGAGTGGATGCAACGTCGTGTACAAATTGATGGAGACAAGCGTCAAACTAGCATACATTTTCTCTCCTCCCACGGAAGTTGACGATGATGATGCAAGAAAGAAGGAATTCGCTATAATAAAACATAACAAGCAAACAAATGTCGATGGTAGCAGTGCATTATTTATTTGGATATTAAATGCCAACCAGTATCGAATTTTCAAACGATTTGTTGCTTGGTTTATGGTCAAAACGTACTTCGTCTTATCCGAATATTGAATGTAAAAGAAAATAACCATTGATACGCCCTCCACAATTACTGTCATGCAAGCAGTTGTCACATCCGTGGCAGAGTTTGTTAGAAAAATGCTATCACAAACCGTAAACTGTTGAGAACCAGGGCCGAAATCCCAAAGGAAAACTGACAATATGATCAGGGAAACAATTGATATTAATGAAACCAATAATATCACTGACATTGATGCATAATTTTTATACGAAACTGATGCAAATAGACGTTCGATGGCTAATGCCAGAATGGTTAATGGTATGCATAACATGGGCATTCCAATGGATGTATTGATTCTTAGACATTCCGAGTAATGGACAATGAGTTGGCATGGCTCGCTTACATACAAGATGGTTATTCTAATAGCATTGACGAATATTACTGATGAAAATAGTGCACCGAAGAAGCTTAAACTTCCCAACAAGATTTTAAAATTTTTACAAAACAATTTGTTTCTGATCAATGAGCAAATCAACAAAATGTTCAATATGAATGAGAATGGTGACGACGCAATCAAAATCATTTGGTGTCTGGAAAAAGTTTCATTCCGAAGGTTGTCTTGAAGCAGTGCACAAACTGAAGCATAACTACTATGACTATCATTGGACGCCATTCTGATCTGAAGCTAGAAAAGAAATTGCAATGAGAAATGCGAAAAACGAATCATATTTGGCTCATTCAGTATATTAATGTGAGTTTTTGGTGAATAAAATCAAGATTATCTTCTATTGCTTGTGTGTTCAAGCAGAGTACCAGGGAATCTTATCTGACATTAAAAAATTTTACTACCAGTTAATGATGCTTTCTCTAATGATTGAACGGTGTGATGTTTCTAATATGGAACAAGTTGTAATGCATTCAAAAGTTTGAAACGGACTGAGTGAAGTTACATAGGTCGTTTTAAACTATGGGTCTTATTTACACCTAAATTTGCATAGAAGTGGCGTTGCAAGGGTAAGTTTATCTATGTCTGATCTCAGCAAGTGCGGCTGATGATAACATGCAGTAAACTGCAATCGATAAAGCAGACTGAGACATGAATAATATTTTAGATGCTCACATGGGAATATCATGTTGATGTCACTCTTTAGCCGTTCCGACTTTTTTGACGCATATGTATGTCTCGAAGAATATTACAGGTTCAAAGTCGATCATGTAAACAATGTCATAGTTTTCAGATACGCCTTTCGATTCAATGCACATGCATATCTTACGCATCTTTGATCACTGAAATCAGGTATAGGTACATTCAATATGATTAAGTACACTTATACAAATTTTAGTGTGAATAAGGTTCATTGAGGAGAACGACTAGTGCAACATTACACAGTTCGGTATCAGGTTATAGAACAAACATAGTATAAGGTGTTTCCACTGAATAACCCTACTTTTTAAGTGAGCTTATGCTCATTGCATAGATAGAGGTTACCATGAAACTCTGCCATAATTTAGTAAAAATTCAATAGTACATGAGTATGATCATGTCTTACCTGGATCAGGGGTTCAACTCGGACAGGATGCGATACCAATCTGACATGCAGATTAAGATTGCATCAAGCGAGTAGATTTGATGAGTTTATAAGCAAGTTGAATAGACATTTTTCAGTGTCACTAAAACTGCACGAAAGCAATATCTAAGACGAGAACATAGAACAATAAACTTTTTTTCAGTGGAAACTTTCCAGGTTCTTTACTTCCAGGTAAGTTATTCATAATGATCATTGTGCAAAGATTCAATGAGTTTGTGGCCGAAAAAAATGTACGTTCTATCACAGTGCATGGAGCTCATGAGCAGGCAACTGCTATGCAACAGGGGTGTCATCCGTACATTGTTTGCTCCCCCTACATTTTAAAGGCATAAGAAGAAAACCACTTTCTCAGAGCTCATTTACTTAAAGCTGCAGGGCAGACCTCAAACTTAGTCTAATCATTGAATAAGCAAAGAATTTCTTCCAAACGATTAATAAAATCTACTGAAGACAGTCTAAAGTGTTTATACTTTTACCACAGCTATGCAAAGCTGAATGAGCTTCAAATTTTCTCTGAAGCCGTTCCATAATTATGATTGCAATACATTTGGCTATGATACTCGGCCTTATCACAATTATGTTTTCGCATTTATTTGCTGACATGCGAACAGGGAATCAATTAAGTTATTAGAGACAATCAAGTCAAATGAATTGGAAACCAACATAAATATACAAAAACACAGCTTTTGTGGTCAATCAAAACGAAACGCCTGTGTGGGCATTCACGTCTATCGAATCGATGAAGCCAACAAAAAATGCGATGATAGAAATAATTCATGCATAAAACATTCATCACTCAGGCGACCATGTTATTTGCACCTCCTGACAAAAAACATCGCGTTTTATTATCCTATATGTGATCTCATGAATTAGACATCAGTTTAGACACAAAGAGGGGTTTCGGTGCAACATATGGGAATCTCAAAAACAATCGGTTTAGGAAAAGTTTTCCATACCGATTTAAGTTGTGACACCCGTTTTGCCTTAAGGATTCTACGTTGTTAGATTAACAAAATATTCAATTTCCGAGTGGCTTTACCACGTATTGAACATACTAGGCAGAACCAGATTTATTACTACTTCGTACCTAAAACTCTTCTTTATCTAATGCATGAGATAAAATTCAAGACTACAACTCCCAATTATCCTATGCTTTGAAGCACGGACATCAAATCAAAACCATTCAATACAGGCGTCTCAAAAAAGATACCCTCGTCTCTGTTGCATAACTTTCCTCCAACTCAATATTTTTTCCTGCCATTTTCTGCGATAGATGGGCCAAACATTTGGCCACAAACCTGCTGATTTACATGACTTCTAAGCCGCTAGTTCTTATTCAAAATACACGAACTCCAAAAATACTTTTCAGTAAAAAGCTTAATTAATATTTTCTATTAGACGAGAAAAAAACAATGTGATATGAAATAATAATACGTCAGCAAATCAAAATAATTTCGTTTCTGTTTGACCACCTTTTGCTTGACTAGGAAGCTAGAAAAAGAAGAGATAAAACCGCATAGAAAACTCACCAAAGGCTTCATCAATTTTTGTGGTAATGCAAAACACCGCCTGTTAAAATATGAAACAGAAGCCAAGGGGTAGTCGTTTTTAGACACCCTGTACTACCTAATTCTTGTAAATTCAACATTGGCTCGTCCCAACATCAAAATGCATTTTCGGTATTGTGTTAAACAAGTGAAACCTTATCATTTATTCTGTTTGCAGCTAAGATAATATTTTTGACTTGATTTCGAGAAGTTAAGTTTCGCACTAAGTGTTGTATGGCAACATACAACATTCCACTCGTAGGATTGATGTTGCAGCCATTCCACGGGTCCCGAACCCGGCCATCTTTGTTGAGCCCTGGTCGGGATGGTTATACCTAACCCGACATTGGCCATTCGTGGGACAGCTACGGCGCCACCCAGGAAGCCCTTCAACATAAGAAAGTCACCACATAGACAATCAGAGAGGAGAACAATTACTTATTATTTATTGAAGAAAAACATATTTTGTAGTAAGATTTGTCAGGGAAACGACAGTTAGATAGGATTCTCATGAAAGTTATGCAAGTACCGTAAATCCTTAAACTTATACTCTGAACGCCGTAAATCAGGCCTTAAGTCGCAACTTATACTCCAAACATAGGGTCTAAAACTGCGACTTATACTCAAGGACGACTTATAAATGAAACACCCATTCAGTCAGATCAACTTTATTCAGATCAATAACAAAAAACAAAGTATCGTTTCAAATGTCGTGTTCAGAATCAGATGACTCCTCTGGTTCGAAACCTGCATTGCGCAGATCTTGCTCGTCATCATCTACTTCTGTTGTTTCGACATCGGTTTGTTAATGTTTCGGCAACATTTACGATTTCCAATTTATACGTAGCAGTATAAGATTTACGCTTATTTATTTCGGTAGTTAAATGTATAGCTATAACAACACAATGTGCAAAATTAACGCTATAGTAGCATTAAAGAATTTAGATTTGGTTGGTGGAATTCTCTAGAAAGAACAATTACAGTATTTGGATGCGACTTATAGATAAGGATTTACGGTAATCCAAAATGAATATGCAAAAATCTTAAATAAACAAGCAAAAATATAAAATGATTCAGATCATTAATTGGTTTTTATGAACTAGTTCTACAGAGTTCATGTTCGACTTTTACGTGGCACTTTGGTTTGACTTCGATTGATAATTGCGGGATATTAAGGTACAGAGAAAATGAGGAAACAAAATTGAGATTGTAGATTCGAAATTTTGGGTAAAAAGTGGGAAAAACGAATGATCAATGGATAATGGTAAAGGCAGTGAAACACGAGACGAGGAGAGAAGCCGACGGGAAGAATAGAAAGAAAAGGAAGGTCCAGGGTAAACACGTACCAGTATCGGCGGTGCACTAACAAGTGTTTTTCGTACAAGCCTCTTAGTACCTATACAAGGATCAGATCAGAAATCTTTGCAGGAAAAAATTTTTTCTTGTGCACTAAAAAATATTATTTTTTTGTTTATTTTTGAAAAAAAAGGATACAGGCAGCATTTTTGCTTTTGCAAACAAAAAGTGTTGCTTGGCATGATTGACCTAGAGTCTGGTGGCTATTGTAGATATCATGACGGTTCAACTTTGAGAAAGTCAAACAGTCCGAAAGAGCAAAAAGCTGTGCAAAGCAATGTGCAGCATAAACAAATTATTTGACTTAAATGATAGCATCGAAGTTCACGCGAAATATACCGTCTTACCACAGTTTCAGGGAGCATGTGATATTTAGACTACTGGATCCCCATCTTCAGGGTGAAATGAAATTTCGCTCGCAGCTGTAACCACTTCAATTCAACCATTCAAATGTTTTCTAAATGTGCATTCAATTTTGAATAAAATAGACAACTTCAATAGCTTGTGGTCACTTTCTTGACTAGTTTAGAAGGAAATATTTGTGACTTTATTTTTAGTGTTCAGTTAGGGACCATTGAACCATATGATTCAGACATTGGAATTGTAATGGTGGTGGTAACCGAACAAGCTGCATGATAATCAAGCTGATGCATCACTACAAATGGAAAACAAGAGAATAAACTTTGTAATTTGAGCACGGTTTTTAATGATAAAGCAATAAAAAGTTAACTTTTAAATAACTTTTAGTCAACAATAGATCGACTCTTTCAAAAGTAAACTTGCTCTTGCAGGTTCACAGACTCTTCGAATTTATGACATCCTTTCGGACTGCATTCGACCAGCAGAGAAGGCGTCCTGCGTTCGAAGTTGTTGGGGAAAACTCGGACGTCGAACATTTCTTCAAACTGCAAACCGCATATCCAATCGTTGTAGGGCACCTTCGTAGTCCAGTCCACTTGTTTTAGGTGGACGGTCAAGGTTGCACCTTGCTCCACGGAAAAGCAATGACGGTCATTGTGCGGATTCAGATACATATACGGGATAATAACGTGGTTGTTATTGCTCTCGATTGCTTGCCCTATAAGAAAATTAAAAAAAGAAAAGAAATGCGTAAGAGCTAGTCAACTTATTCCGAAAGATGTTTGCTTTTTATGGAATACTTGTTAATCTGAAAATGACGAAAATCGGCACTGTCGTCGAAACCGTTTGATCGGTTGCACAGCACAAAATTTTTGACTCGAAAAATTTTTAGAAGTTAAATGAATATGTTCACAAATTTTCAGTGCCATAGCAGAAAATCGTGAAAATGTTTTTAAATGCTGAAAACGGTGGACTACAAAAAATGTGTCGACTAGACTGCAGGGCAAACGAAGTAAGATTACAATGCTTTGCGCACTTGCTTTTTCTTTGAATTTACCTTTCCCAGACCAGAAGTAAGTTTGGGCACAAATTCTAGCCCTTCTACATCATTTTTTGGTATGACTGACGGCCAAACACGACCACGGATGCAGAAATGGATTGAAAGGCGGATGCGGACGCGGATGGCGGATGTTGAATCATTTCTCCGAGGTGCATTCTGATTGCAGGACAGATTGCTTATGGTGGAACCCAGATTTTTGGCTGACTTTGGTGTCTGAAAGGCAAGCCTGGACTAAAGCTTAGCCTTGTGCTTAGGCTTAGGCTAAGACTTTTTGCTAATCAGACGCCAAAATCTGCAAAAAATGCGGATACCGTGCATATCCGGATACTGTGTATCTGCGGATACAAAAAATGCGGATACTGTGTATCTTTCGAACACAATGTGCGGTCCGCCGTTTAGATATACCCTATTTTTCTCCTACTTTGCTCCGAGGAAGGTATAAATCATCCTGCTCAACCTTCGTGATAGCAAAGGAGCAGAAGCAGAGATACCACCGAATTGCTCCTGCATTGCTTGCTACTCCGCTGCTGCTTTTCTCTTACTTCGTTCTGCCTTTTGTGATTCGGTCTCGCTAGATGGAATTCACGTACAAAAACAATGTACTGGTTGACTAAAACTCGAGATCCAACTTGAGAATTTCGGGAATGCCTAGGCAAGCAATTTTAGAGCAAGAAACTATACTCCATCAGTTTTGAAATGGTCTATGCAGTAATCCCATGAAAGTAAGTTCAATACGAAAAAACTTGTAAGTTTATTGCCGTGATAAATAAAAAACCTTTTTCGTCAATGAACGGCACAGCTGAAAATTTCCTTCAATAACCTTTTTGAGTAATCAAATTTACTCGAGTAGGACTCAGATATCGAAGCAGTTCAGTCCAAATCGATAGTGGATGAACGTGATGTTTTTCGATGATTCTGATCTCTCCCATTCTCATTAAGAAATTTAACGTTTTTCTACATCATGAAATTTTTCATCGACTGAAAATTTTATATCAAATTGTACTCACTCGTTAGCTTTTTGCTGTTTCTATCATTTTAAATTAAATAAGCTATAAAATCGGCGTTACGTTAGTTTAGTGAATTTTATCAGAAAGGTAACTTGTATCCCTGAAGAAATCTAAAAGACTCAGTATCATATCAAAATGTCCAACAGGAGTCATACCGCTCACGCCCAAAATTTTCCTCAGACAAGGGAGTGAAAAAATCGCACACATTGAACAATTATTCTGCCATGATTACGGCGATTTTTTCCAAATTCACCAATACTTCATGCATTCGTTTACTTTCGTCCGTGGTGCCGCAAAGTTTGTTCTGTGGCACGCTGACGTTGCCCCTGAGGCATACAGTCGTGCTGATGCACACCCGCACGCAAGGGCTGAAAGAAAATTTGCCGATGAAAAATTTTACAGGGTCTGACCGAATATAAATTCATCACTTCAAAATCAGTTCGTCGTTATGCTGTTCATCGACATAGTCAGGCGCAACGGTAGACGGCCTATTGAAACGAATTTTTCCAGCATAGCTGTATGCCGCGCATAGGAAAATCCATAAGGGGAAGAGTCGAGTTGAACTAGCTATGCTGAACATCATTCTTATTGTGAATGGAACCATGGTCGTTGAAAACTGTTCTGTAACATACAGCAAATATGGCGCGATGGATCGTACGAGAATGGCATATACTCGTAGTTCTAATTTTCATGATAAATATCAGAGGCATTGATCACGCCACACAGTCGTAAAATCGGACTGTTATTCAGAACAAATTGTCATGAAAAACATATACAAAACAAGAATTCATGTTTGTGGTGATTTGAGCACCTCAAAATTTGAAGGTCAATGTTGGCTTTTGGATTATGCAAATTTTCAGTGTTCCCAGCATCTACTTTGTGTGTTGTGGTGTGAAACCACCACTCTACTTGTGCTTTCTTATTTGTGTCAATTTTGAAAGTGATCTGCAAAACAATACCAAATTGCGCATCTGTGGTCAATTTCCAATAGTTACTGTAGCAGGGAAATGGTCGACAACCAGTAGTACGCTCTCACTTCACTCACCCTCTAGTCTAACTTACCTTTGTTACTACATTATTTCTCACTTGCGAATATAGAAGACTAGAATTTTATGAGCCTTATTTCAAAAATCTTAAGCCTCAGTTTAGGACTTCTTAGTTGCAAGTCGATCCTTGAGTATGTCAGTTGAGTCCATGCCAATACTTTCATTGCGCCATGCTATTCTGATAACCTTCTACATGAATATACGAAAAATTTTCACCCTGTGCAATTTCCACCAAGGATTTTTAGAGGCGGCCAACGGGTAATGATGAAGCTTTCTTGTTAGGGCATTATTATTGTATTTGTCAATGAAGAAAACTGTGACATATCAAAAAACCCACGTAACACGTCAACAACCTGCATAATCTTCCTACAGCAATCCATGAGTTGTTACTCGATTTTCCTTGCCATAGCTGATCCTACTGTCCTTTTCATATTTTTTATTACACACACAATATGTATTTCCTTATGTTTCGAATTTGTCTAACATTTATTTCTTTGAAAGTAACACAGAAAAGAATTGATCATTTTTTCATAAAAAGCATAATGGAAACTAATTTTTCTTCTCTCTCAATTCTTTCCAAGTCAATTCCATTCCTTGCTCATAAAATTTTTATCCCAAAATTGTCCCTCATATGACCAATTGTCAAGCAGGCCTGACATGAAAAAAGAAGAAGAAGAAGAAGAACCTACCACATGATCACGAAAAAAATTATCGTGAAATTCCAACTTTACTTTTTATGCTAGTTTTTATGTAACTGTATTGCTATGTTTTTCCTAATTTTGGCTTCTGTTTATCCTTTGGACTCCATTTGTTCTACTTCATTTCATCGTTGCCTTGTAAAGCACTGTCTGTCTTGCTGTTGTATTTGGGCCAACATGCCTGCTAATAAAATAAAATTTAGAATCTGTCTATGGACTCTGAGGTTAAGTTGTCCAAGAGAGATTCCATCCTGATTCCGTTTTCCTCCGTTTTTCTGAGTCCCTATCTGAGTCTTCATTGATCCTTGCAGGCGTCAACCATGTTTGGATTCAGAAATCAATCTATTAGGATTTCTACCCTACAGTAAAACCGATTAAGTCAGCTTCCAACTGTTACTCTCGATTATTCTTGCATTCGAATCCACTCTTACCATAGAATTCGCCTGATCGTGTATATGCTGCTGCAGCAACCCATGTGTTGCGTACCAGAATCTCATCTAAGCCTTACAAAACATTGACAATCGAACAGATAAGAATCGGAGATTCAAATTCATACATGACTCATACAGAGGGAGTTTGAGAAAAAGCTGTGGAATATGTTCTAAAAAATGCCCAGTGAAAAAGAATGCACTTTGCACATTCAATGTTTTTGATTATTTTTTTCGAGTATGTCACTCATCGCCTTTATTTCCATTTTCATAACAAATAAATTATTATTGTCAAAAATTTTCTGAAAGTGAGCCCATATACGCTTCCGATGTTGGTGATATAGTAATATTCTTGCTGTATATTGGTAAACTGACTGTGATTTTACTAGATGGAGTGATACTGACAGATGTACATGTCTATAGGCATACATGTAATTGAGATTAAGGCATCACCCAGGAATCGTAAGCCATATTGCGACCTGAAGGACAGTATATTTAGCCCCTGGAAATCATCTGACATCATCAGTCACCTGACTAGAGTTTTTCTCGGCAGTGGTCTAATAGACCCCTGGCCGCAGCAGGCGGGTGCGCTCGGGTAAAGCAGCAGCAAGCCCTGGTCAGGTGGGAGGTCTGGGTCGGATCGGGTGGTTCGGATCAGGTCGGGTGGTCCGGGTCGGGCCTTGGTGGTTTGTCTGAATGCGGGAAAATTGCCTCAGTTGCTCCATAACAAAAGTTCTGAATATCTTAAACTAGATTAAAAAGCTTGAAGATCAAGTAACAGAAGTATATTGTAGGATCTTTGAGGGCCAACAACTGTCATATTTGTCAGGTCTAGTCGACAGTAATAAGGGTCACTACAGCTACCAATTAACTTCAGCCACTTTTGAGGTCTCCCATTTGGGTGCCACATTTTCCTAGAGGCCTCACTTGTTGAGAGGGACGAATAGAAAAGGGCAAGTGGAAGAGGACGAATGAAAGCGGGAGTGGAAAGAAAGTCCACAGATCTTTTTGTTGATATTTTTCCCTACTTGTTCTGTTTCTTTTCACTTCTTGTCTCACATTTTCAATTCGTTTCTCCCTTTCTTCATATCATGTCCAGCTTTTTCTAGTTTTTGCCCTATTTTTCCTATTTAATTAAAAATAATCACATTTCATTTTGAGATATGATTAATTTTGACCTTATCACGGGGAAGGTCGAACCTCTCAGAAATCCTGTCTTAAAGTGAGTAACAAACATCGTTTTCATGACTTGAAGATGAAAACTGACCTCTAAATCTAAAAAACAGTGAAAAAATACTGCTGAGCATGTTGATTTGAGCCTGAAAATCAGAACATGCTCTAATTTGACTTGCTCGAACATGAGCAGGTGCCATAGCTAGTACTCGAGTTGTAAAAAGTCAAGCCATACTTTTTGGCATGCTGGCACAAAGATCTAAGATGGCTGCTCGGGCAATGATCATTCTTGCGCCCTGACTTTGCTCGGCCCTAAGTAAGCCCCTGATTGCAGGCTTCTCGAACCCACAAAGATTGGGATACTTATGTACTCTAAATTCTATTTGCATACCAAAATTCAGTGAATAAATTAACGATAGATACGCCATTCCAATTACTGTTGGGTCGAGATACATGATTACCCACTGATAAAAATTTCAAACATTATGAATGCCAATTCATTCTGCTTGTCATTTATGTAGAGATGAATTACAGAAAAGAGAAAACACTGCTTGGGAAACAGTCAGAAACAACCTTGAGAAAGCCCAATATGATAAAACCAGTCGGTCAGTCCAATTCAGATCAGGTAATATTGTGTGCGCGTATAATCCGACCATAAAATTGGCAAAATCGCCAAAGTATACCGTATATTGGCATGGGCCTTACCAAATAACCAATTTAGAAGAGTCGAATGTGTGCGAGTACAGGAAATCCAGAAACCCAATTAGAGGATCGAGAAAACGCACGTGAATTATTCACTTCTTTTCACATTAGGACAGGAATAATATGGAATGTGATGTTCAGTATGCTGTTGCTTCGATGCAGATACACTTATGACTTCCTCAGGAAGTATATTTTCCAAAGTGAGAGGTAGAACGAATATCTTATTCATTGATTATTTCATTATTTTATACATTAACTTCCTTGTATGATTTTTTTATTTTCACATTCTTTCTCTCTCATATTTCTGCAGTGACATATAACGAAAGATCACTAAAAGCAGGAGCAGAAATGGAGCAGACACGCTTTGTTCTACGTTCTGTGATTCTATCTTAACCTCCAACAATTTTCAATAATTAAACAATAGTACCAGGTTTTGTCATTTTGCGATTTTTCCAATATTCTATAGGAAACGGACTATAAGTTAAGCCCGATTCAGAAGTGAAAAAATCCCAGGATTTTTGTCGCTGATTGTCGCCGACTGTCCTAGGATTTAATCGGCGACAGTTAATAATTCTAAGGAATGAATGGGCAATTTGCAGAAACACCAATTCAGAAGTGAAAAAATACTAAGATTTTTGTCGCCGAATAAATCCTAGAAATCGACGACAGTCAGCGACAATCGGCGATTCCATTTCTGAATTGGGCTTTGCAGTTATGAGTTCAACCAAATAAGCGGTAATCAAATATGTGTTGTTGAAAATTTTATCCTTGATTATATAAGATCGCAACACTAACGACCACTGCACCACAGAATTTGAGGTGAAACTAAAAAGAATGCCGTTAACTGTCGACAAACGCGGGAAAATTTTTCAGCCACCAACATAATTTTGAAAAAATTATGTCAGCCTGTAAATTCCAGTATGTCAACAATACCGATGTCACCAGATGATCATAGTTTGCGGTGCATTTTTTATATATGGTTCCAAGCGTATAAATGCTGCACTGAAATACAAAGTCTCCCAAGTTTAATTTACAATTTTGAATTTGAATTTAAGGGTTAATACATTACGGAAAAAAGGTCATGTTTTCAATCACATCATTGGCGCCCAGCTTCGCCGTCTTACAGTCTATAATGCAAATCATTGGGCCTACGAATGCCATCAAATTGGTCGATTTCGCTTCACAATTCGATGAGAAACTGGTCAGAAACGATTTAGTGGTCAGCAACAAAGTTTTGCCGAGCAACAAACGGTCTCCGAATGTGGAAATAAACATCTTGTTGGACATTTCACGAATTATGTTTCCGAAGGTACTGGCGTTGTATGTCAGCATACGAAACCCATTGGGCAAATTGACTTCCTACGAAAAAGCTTTCGACTACTACGACGAAATGTACATGAGGATCGTTATGGGAGGACTCCGTTTTGATGATTCGGCTTATATTATAGGGTAAGCCTCTGATATTTAGGCGGAAACTGACTGTTTAAATTTATTTAAAGAATTAGCTATGCTCTTAGCGGGGCTTTCAGAAACTCGGCAGCTTAAGAGAGTGAAGACGGTAATCGTCTACGTTCGATAGGTCCCCAAACTTTTTAGTGAAGCAGACCAAACAACACTTGTAAGTTTGTATGTTGTGCAGATGTTAGAACTACTCCTTGGCTAAGCCTCCGATCTAGTGCAACAGTTCTCACCCAGACCTGCCAACAACAAACACTAAAAAGTAAATGGCTCTCACAGAGCAGACTCTCACAGAAGAGAATATGTATCCACTGGGGGAATGAGGTTGGAGAGACCCTCAATAGTATGTCTCCTACCAGACGTCTACAGGAAAGCAATGCCCGGGCCTGACACCCTTCACAAGAAACTGTGTAACATCGACGGTATGAAAATATTATGAAGAAAAATAAATTCAGAAGAAAGTGGACAATCCATTAAAATTATCTAAACATTGGACGCTAAGATGGGTGGAAGTTTTATTCACTCTAGGCGTCAGCATGAAAATACCAAGAATAATATGAAAACATTAATGATTTTCATCATCACTTTTGTTCTTTCTTTGGGGTTCCATTGCCATGCGAGTTTGTCTGCGCCTGCCCGACGCCTACAGTTGACTTGCATGTCAACTTCATCAGCATATGTAGTCGCATTGATAAACAATATGTAAAATGTTCATGCCCAAATCATTTAGTTAGTTCTGTTGAAATATTATTAAAATGAGCATATCACATTTGAGAAATATATTACAGGTGTGTGGTGTTGCTCACCAGTTGCAACACAGCTGATAAAGAAGAACATATCGTGACCCGAGGCATAGTAAAAAATGCACAAGACATCCAGAGCAACAAGATCTTAATGGGAGGATGATTTTCCGAGGAGGACCACGGCAGCATAGAAATCTTGAAGCAGGTTTGAAACTGGAAGATTTGTTATGAAAAATAGTTTTTTTGTTCAATTTTTTTAAATTTTTTCACAAAAAACGCCAAAAAACCAAGGTTCACCCTTGTGCCCTCCTCGAAATTCCGGAGATGCACATCTTTGGTTGGAAAGTGTGTTGATGCACTCAGCTGCAGGATATACTTTTTCACAGACATGGAAAATTTTTTTGAGACAGAATGAAAATCCAATATAAAGAAAGTGAATTTTTTCCAACTTTGACCCACGTTCTCAAAAATCTAGTCCACTTCTTTTTCTAGCATGGCAACTATCGAAGCAAGTATATTCTCTTTTTTTCTGCCCCATCGGGGCATTTTCTAATAAACTAGTTAAATATATAATCCTCTCATCTTTCATAACTAAAGTAGTAGTAAGGGTGGTCCAGTATAGATGTCAAGCACATAGCAAGTTTCAGCATCTGAAAATCTTAATTGATATAGCGCTCTATACAAGCCCGTCAATCTCCTGAATTGGATTATCATTGCATAAGCTCTGTTTGACACTCGGAGTGTCCAGTCTCTCCCAGGTTCTGCGTGCACGTACATGACACAATCTACAGTGTTATGCACGCTTCTATCTGCGTTCCATAAACGCACGATACAACAATCATCTTGATAAATATTTCATTTTTCTCTTACTTTTGCCATATCTATCCAAAAGTGTAGCAACATTATATCTCTCAAGAAAAAAAGGGTAGCTAAAATTTTTTTTCAGATGTTGGAATCAGTCGATGAATATTCTGAACATTCAAGTGCATTAGTGACCAAAGCAATTGAATAATCAGAAAGTGTCAAGTCAGAATCAACATAAGATTGGAAAATATCAGCAAAGAAGCTGAAGACCAACCCCCAAATTTGATAATTGATAATTGGACAGCAAAATTCAAACTTTTCCTGTTGAAGTCCGATTTTACACCATTACTTTTAATCTTTCAGTCAGTCAAGATTGTGAGTTGATGAATCAAGAAGCTGATCTATTTGGAATTTCGTCAGTAGCCTATGCTGACTATGTTGTAGAAACTTTACCAAGCTCAGAAGGATCCAATCCATGGCGTTGTTTGCTCACTAATTGCTTTATTTGGACCATCTGGAATTCGATGTTTGATACATCAAATTTTGGAATACCCACTTTATTGTGTAATTTGTTCAGTAGCAATCTGTTTTCCGGGGTATAATTTTGGAGATGGTTTGAAAAACACTGAATCTTTTTTTCAAAGATTTTCACATCACTATTGATTTATTTAAACTCTTGACAGCAATGAAAAAAGAGCAATATTATGCATCACAGTATTCAAATGTCCCAACTTGATCCTAGTATGATTGCGACAGACATATTTATCATTGATGGTGTCGTTATAAAAAACATAATTTGTAGCAATGATTCAATTTCCAGCATTTATAAAGCTGCAATTAAATTTGATAGATATGCTTTACTTCAAAGGTATTCTTGTGGAATTAACTGGCTTGCAAAAAGTTATCAAGCTGAACATAAACAATTGCTAATCTCATTCATCAAAAATACGATTTGGAAAGAAAAGGAAGAACCAAAATCAACTGCAACAATGACAAGCCCAGAAAAATCTATACCAATTACAAATCAGTGCAAACTGCAATGGGTAATAATGAAACACACAAAAATTGGTTGAAAATCAACTCTCAAAGACATAAGGGAAACAATCATTCGGGAAGTTTCCGCCAAAAAAACAAATCAGTTTCAATACCCAACAGCAAAATAAATATTTTTCTCAAAATTTTGGGCCTCAAGTATAAAATCCACAAATGCATTATCAACAACACCAGTCAAATGTATCACATAATTATCAACAGCAGAATCAAAGTTCATCAACTCCATTTTTTATGCAATCGAATCAAGTCAAAACATTGAATGTCGAGATTCGTTTCAATTATTTATTACGAGCAATGGCTGTTGAATTTACGGGACATTTCAGCTGGTATTCAGATGCCAGCTGGATGCTTTACTATGAAAATTATTTCAAAATATTGATTGGATACTTCCAGGAATCTTGTACTGTGCCTCCTGATGAGTATGATCAAAAATTGCTTGAATGTGAAAGGTTTTATGGATCTGAATCAGGAACAAACGAAATTTTAGTGGGCTGCAATGTCGCTAAAAAGCAGTTGGTGTCCGATATTGAAACATGATTGACAATGTTGATGGCTTCTATCATACTGATTGGATTGAAAACAAGTTGAAAATGACCTTTTGAATTATTGAAAATAATCATTTTAGTCATGTAATTTCATTGCTCAAACTAAAAAATAGAGTATAAACAAAACAAATACAAAATGCATCTATTACTCATTTTTACTTTCCCCAGAAAGAGTTCAACACTAGAGGCCCATCTATACTTTTTTCGCTAAAAAACACGCAAGCAATTAGCTCTTCAAGTATTGGAGCAATTTCAGCATGTAATACATCGCAAGGTAGATATTGAAATTTCCGATCGAAAGATACCCAACACATTCAACAAGTATCTATTGAGCGCTTTTGTAATCTGTAATTCTAGAAACACTCAAACTAAGAGTTTGCTCATTTGCCTCTAAATTTTTGACAGGAATGAGTATGCTGTTGATAAATTTTAGTGTATATGGTTCATAGTAAATACCGCATTAATGGTATACAATAATTTTTTTTGAATTTTTTCTGTACAAATTTTATTCCAGTGCCAACTAGGACTTTCATTGACCATGTACGTTTAGCTTTGATTGTGTTGGAATCAATGATGCCTTGTTCTAAATAGGGTTTAAAAAGGTGTAAAGGATTCATTTATCTGCCTAGTTTTCATGCATTTATGTATATCATGCCATGCTTTTATAATTGCATGGATGATAAAAGTATTTTTGACTTAGAAATAAGTGTTGATATGTGGATGACCATATCTGAAATGGGTAAAGCTGCATTGCATTTGTCTAATGATTTACAGACAACTTTGGCGGAAATATTCAAGTGTGTTTATGTTTAAAAAATGTTGTTTTTTTGGGTAATTTATAGTAAATGTTATTGTGTATTGTGCATTTCTTGTTAAAGACAAGGTAAAAGCCCCCAAAAAAAGACCCTATACCTCTGAAAATTATTGAAAATGTAGAAAATCCTGAGTCTCATTTCATGATTTCAACAGATGCAGGATGTTTTTCCATTTCTTCTTTACAATATATGTTTTATATTTTGAACTATAACTATAAGACATGTGTTTACAATAATGTAACTTGGAAGCTTTTAAATTGTAAAATTTATTGTGACTGTTATTCAATGTATGACCTCTCAGGCAGAATTGATCCAGTTATTATCTTTTTTGTGTGCCTGCAGACTTAGGACTGCAATTATTTGAATGCATAAAAATCATGGAGAGTTCATATTCTATGAAACATAATTTATTTGCGTCTTGAAAGTATTTTCAGGTTAAATGTTAAAAAAGGAAAAATTAAAAAACACTACGTATTATGCAGATCTATAATGCTTTTTATAACAAAATTTTAACATTTCAACATCAACTGTCAATTTTTTGATGTGAAAAACTGTTGTGCCAAAGTGTGAAACAAAACAAAAAAGCTATCATATGTGGAACATCAGCTTATTGGCATTTAAATTATACATCATCTTACTGTAGTCAAGCTCTAACTGCGTTTTTACATCGCAAAATTGGCCAGAGTGACCACGACATTATCGTATTTAATCAACAAAAATTGGCAGGAATGTAAAACAAAATGCTGGTGATCTGTGAACGTGTTTAAAGTTATCTGAAGTAGGGGAAACATTCACATATTAGTATGAAAAATGCTAGCCATCAAAATGCAGGGTAAAACATTTGTATATTGGCCCAAAAAGTGTTCAGACTGAAAAATTTTACTCATTTGGTCACTTTTCGATGAGAATTACTGCAGCATTTATGAATTTTAGTATATTTTATGTTTACTGTAACTGGTTATTGAATGTAATATTGTACTTACGGTGATCCTTACAAAAGTAAAGGATGAATGAAAGTCATTTTATTTTTACAATTTTATCAAAATTGATACTGTAGCTGAATTAACACACTACATATAGACAAATTTCTGATGCATAAATGTAGTATGTCCCAATGGATGTCTTTATATGTGCAGGAAGTCAATTATTGGCATATCAATATAATTCTCAAATGCATGAAAATGGTAAATCATAGTTAATGTATTTTACAAATATTATCTAAGGATAGGGATGTTCCGGTTTACCAAAACCAAAACGGAAACCGTGAAAACCGACATTTTTTCTGAAATGGTAACTGAAACCAAAACCATGAAACACAAAATTTGAAAACCGAAACCGAAATCAGAATTTCGGGGATGAATTTCATGGTTTTCACAGTTTTCTGCAAGGTTTCAAAAACAAGGTATACGAGCAGCAATAATTCACAACTCCATGAGAAGATACTCGTAAAAATAATGCTTATGCAATGAAAACTTTATTCAACAACAGATATAATCTGTTACACACAAAATCGAATTTTTCATTATTTAAAAAATTCCATGAAATTATACTTTAAAAATAATAACTTCTCCACTGATTCGCCTGAAATACGATTTCGTAATGGCTAAAAGACGATTCCTGCGCTGCTGAGTAGCTGCTCTGAACGATCTTCTTTTGGCAAAACTTACAAGTATCTGTTTCTTTGTCTTGTGCAGAATCGAAATATTCATGAATCAAACTTTTCATTTTGGAAGTCCAGGTAGCTGTTGAAAATTTGCCTAAAAATGCCCAAAATAAAATAAAAATATCTATTGTAAATTGTAATCACCCAAAGAAACGTTATAGAATGATAAGTAGTGTAACAATATCAATATGTATGAATATTGAATTTCATACAGTTGCAAAAAACTTGCTAAACAACTTAAAAAAATTTATTTTCAGTAACACAAACATCATAAAAATGGACTTTCCTAAGCCTGTGCTACTTGACTATAAAAAATGCAGGAAAATCGGAACCAAAACCGAAACCGCGGTTTTGAAAATCTGAAAACTGTAACCGAAACTGAAACCGTAAATTCAAAAATTGCAAAACCGAACCCAAAACCAAAACCGAAACCGGAAAACCCAAAAAAGTGAGACTGGTCCATCCCTATTTAAGGAATATTTTAAAATTAATATCATATGAATACAGATTATCGAATGTGTTGATAGTATGTTATTGTTGACATATTTTCACAAACAAATTCTATGCATGCAGGAGCGAAATTACCTGATGTATTTTACTAATATATCGAAGGGAATAAATATTGTTCTAGTTGTATTTTGTGAATTTATGGAAGTTAATAATTTTACCCCTTTACAGATGCAGGTCATCGAATGTGTGGAAATAGTGTTTCACATTTGAGATTTGAAGACATACAAGGGTAATTTATGATTGTGGCAAAATAATTGTCATTGAACTTATATTTTTTTTGTAGAAACGTGTGCATCAAATTTTTTTGTCTGTAAAGATTTTCAAGATTTTTGATAAAAATTTGATTATATGTGCATTTGTCATCTTCAAAACTCAAGTTGAAAGGCATTGATGGTGCTACCGTAGAGTCCTTAGTTTCTGCATTGGTCACGCTAGGAAATTCCATGAACAGCTGTTCGAAGTTGATACATAAAAAGCAATATGTGAGAGATTAGATTTTAAGGTCAGCGCATAAGATATAACCTTCTAATGGGTTTACTCACTGAAAAAAAAACAAGTAAAACTATTAGATTCGGGCGTACTTTCTACATGGAGTAGAAATTTACATGTTAAAGCTTCGCGCATACTTTCTTCACCTCCCATATCATCCAGCATGCTTAAAAAAATTCGGATTGTATTACATGATCGACCATACTTTCTACATCCCCTGTTTCACCCCAAACATTTAAGGCAGTAAACTTTCATGTATATGTTTTATACAGCAGTACCTTTTGTGTACCCCGTGTATGGGCCCCCATACCTGCTCACATCCAAAAAGAGTAAGATCCCCCATTGGAAAATCCTATGGCCGATGTCAGCTTCCACTTCCACTTATAAGGCGAGGCAAAAAATAATATATGGTGTCCCTATTTCATTGGTACAGTCACCACAATGACAAATATGAACAGGTGAAGACTCACATAACCAAAAGCTAATGTATGGAAGAAAATTTAGTCTCTATCAAACTTTCTCGAAAAATTTTTGTCTTTCTGTCCACATAACTTTGGTTGGATGGGATGACACCCCAAGAACTTCGCCAAAAGACAAGCAAGGCCATTTGGACTGATTGGAGAATGGAATTGACCATATATTTTGACTTTTTAGCAATGTAACAAGCTTGGAGTATTTGTTGCATTGTTCCTCCATGCTGTTATTCAGATGAAGTGTATCGGCCAATCTGACCTGTGGGTTCACACAAAGCAAGACACAACAATTCTGCCAAACCCAAATAAATGCAGAAGATTTTTAATTCTCTCATTGGATTCTCAGAGGCTTAAACCAGAAATATCCCTTATCCTAAAAAGGAGGACTGTGACTACTGCAATAGGAGTCCTACCCAAGTCTTCAAACGCCTACTCTTAAAAATACCCACCACTGCGCTCACAAAACAAAACAAATTATCTTGTTGAGCATATTGAGTGCCAATCCACAAAACCACAAAATAAATACGAAAAAACATGGTGTGTCGGAAATAGTGCAAATTAAACTAAAAATCGAAATGATAAAAAAAACCAGAACTCACAAACATTAGCTATGAATTGGTGTTATTCAAATTTTTCCTTCTTGCAACTTTTGCCCTGTGTCTGTTTGTGCAATAATGTCAGAAGTTATCTTTGATCAACCTACAGTAACTGTAAGAATGTCATATAATTCAGTGAATGGTAAATGTTTTAAAAAAGAATAAATATTATGATCAATAACGTGAAGTTCTATATCAATGAATAATGGATATTATTTTCCATACTGCCGAGAAAATATATTCAACTCCACATCTTCTCCAAATCGTTGAAATACTTCTGTGTAACTGTGGCCATCTTTTTATTGACAATTTTACTTTCAGTCCCTACAGGACTACTGGCTACTTTCGAACTATTGTGATATAAGCAAATTAAACTCTTTCGTAATGGTTCTCTAAACCATTTATTTTGAAAGAGTAAAATGAGTGGATGCAACGTCGTGTATAAATTGATGGAGACAAGCGTCAAACTAGCATACATTTTCTCTCCTCCCACGGAAGTTGACGATGATGATGCAAGAAAGAAGGAATTCGCTATAATAAAACATAACAAGCAAACAAATGTCGATGGTAGCAGTGCATTATTTATTTGGATATTAAATGCCAACCAGTATCGAATTTTCAAACGATTTGTTGCTTGGTTCATGGTCAAGATGTACTTCTTCTTATCGGAGTATTGAATGTAAAAGAAAATAACCACTGAGACGCCCTCCACAATTACTGTCATGCAAGCAGTTGTCACATCCGTGGCAGAGTTTGTTAGAAAAATGCTATCACAAATTGTAATATTTTGAGAACTAGGGCCAAAATCCCAAACGAAAACTGACAATATGATCAGGGAAACAATTGATATAAGTGAAACCAATAATATCTTTGACATTGATGCATGCTGTCTATACGAAACTGATGCACTTAGACGTTCGATGGCTAATGCCAGAATGGTTAATGGTATGCATAACATGGGCATTCCAATGGATGTATTTATTCTTAGACATTCCGAGTAATGGACAATGAGTTGGCATGGCTCGCTGGCATACAAGATGGTTATTCTAATACCATTGAAGAATATTACTGCCGAAAAAAGTGTACCGAAAAAGCTTAAACTTCCCAACAAAAATTTAAAATTTTTAGAAAACAATTTGTTGCTGATCAAGGAACAAATCAAGGCAATGTTCAGTGCAAATGATAATGGTGACGATGCCATCAAAATCAGTTGGTGTCTGGATAAGGTTTCATTTCGAAGCCTATCTTGAAGAAGTGCGCAAAGTAAAGCATAATCACTGTTATTAGAATTGGGCATCATTATGATCTGAAGCTATAAAAAAAATAGCGATAAGAAGAATTACGAACAAAGATCTATATTTGGCCCATTCGGCAGATTAATACAAGTTCTCGGTGAATACAATCAAGATTATTTTCAAATATGTATGTGTCCAAACAAGGTAGCAAAGAATCAAAACAGAAATCAAAAAATTCTATTACACAAATACTTAAAATTAACTCAAAGATACTTAAAATTAATGATCGAACTTTTCCATGCGAAAATTTCATTATAGAACAGGCTATAATGCATGCCACAGCCTGAAACAGACATAGTAAAGTTACATAGGTCGTTTTCACTGGTGTATCCCATTTACAGCACAATATGCTTAAAAAAGCATTGCAGGGGTAAGTACGCCTATGTCTGATCTCAGGAACGACGACTGATGAAAACATACAGAAATCTGCATTTAATGAAGCGGAATGAGATTCAAATAGCATTTAGGGGCTCAGGAGCACATCTCATATTCATGGCACTCTGAGTTGTTCAAGCTTTCATTAACCATATGACTCAGAGAATATTGCAACTACAAAGCCGATCATATGTACAACTTTACAGTTCTCAGAGAGACCTTGCGATTGACATGCCCGCATATTTTATGCAGCAGTACATGAGTATGACTCATGTCTAACCCGGGTCAGGGGTTCAACTCGGATAGGAGCAACACTTCAGACTCACCTGAAATTTAAATTAAGGTTCTATCCAGTCGGTAGATTTGATGAGTTTATTAGCAAGTTGAATAGAGATTTTTCAGTGTCACTAAACTGCACAATAGCAATATCTTAGGCGGGAACATAGGACAATAAACTTTTTTCAGTAAAAACTTGAGAGGCTCTTTACTTCAAGGTAAGTTATTCATAACTAGTTTATTAGAAAATGCCCCGATGGGGCAGAAGAAATAAGAATATACTTTCTTGGATAGTGGTCAAGCTAGAAAAAGAAGTGGACAAAATTTTTGAGAACATGGGTTGAAGTTGTAAAAAATTCACTATCGTTACATTGGATTTTCATTCTTTCTCAAAAAAAAATTTTCCATGTCTGTGAAAAAGTATATTCTGCAGCACCATGCATTTTTTCCTTCCCCTGGCATCAACTACAGTAAAATTTTTCTATATGGAAATTATATGCACATGACTTCAAATGTAAAGAAATGGTAAACCAATAGCATTCTAAGTCTCGACCAATTAAAAACTTCTATGTCTCACACTGGCTGGAAAATGGTGAGGGAGGCATACTACAGTTATAATCTCGACATTGAGCTCGTAGAGTCCTGATGACATCCAAATTATACTGAACTTGGTATCAAACCGAGTCGTTTTTTTGCTCGAGAAAATCTTGAGCTGGAGCTTAAACCCCTCTAGGGCAACTGGGCCTTGGTTATTTACGGAGGGAATTCTATGCGATATGTTATATAAAATGAGTGAATTAAACATATCTTACACAATCGACTCAGTTTAAGAAGACTTTGTGCTGTAGCCTTATCTAAAAAACTGAGTGGGGTTACATGTGTTTCCTTCCTAGAGTTGATTTCTGTTTTATTGACACTAAATTTAGAAAAACGGCTCAATGCAGTTAGGAGCACACATGTTTGATGGAGCAAATGGGCAGAACAAACTACCCCAAGAGATTTGAAATTGGAAAATTTGTTATGGAGAAAAATTTTTCGGTCAACCTTCAAAATTTCGGAGTTGGAAAGTGTGTTTATGCACTCAGCTGCAAAATATACTTTTTCACAGACATGAAAATTTTTTTTGAGAAAGAATGAAAATCCAATATAACGAAAGTGAATTTTTTCCAACCTTATTCCAAGATCTCAAAAATCTTGTCCACTTCCTTTTCTAGCTTGGCAACTATCCAAGCAAATATATTCTTTTCTTCTGCTTCATTGGGGCATTTTCTAATAAACTAGCCCACCTTATTTTAGTGGGCCTTCGCGATGCATGAGAACCTTCGTAGAAGCACATTGAAGTTTTAAATTTGGTCATCTTCACATCAGGGAAACAATAAAAAAAATCTTAGAGCTACGAATTCAAACTTTTGGTAAAAACAAAATATGTGTAAACTGCACAAACTTAAAACACATTGTAAACATAGTGTAAAAGGAGCACTTCCATTAAATTCTCAATGATCAGGAACTCATCAATGCGAAAAATGACAGAAATACCTTTGTTTACATACAGAACAATTTTTTGTGCGAAATGACCGTGTCCATTGAATTTCTCATGGTCAGAAACCTCATTTCTAAAAATCGCAGAAATACATTGGTACACACTGAATTTAATTCGGTGTGTAAAGTGATCACATTCATTAAATTCCCCATGGTCAGAAACATCTTCCATCAAAAATAACGAAAATACCCTTGTTTACACACAGGTTAATTTTTTTGCAAAATGTGACCACATCCATTGAATTCCCCAGGGTCAAAAAGCCCATTCACCATTCACCATTCAAAAAGCCCATTTATTCATAATTTCGTTCTTTGGTTCTAGGATGGGGGAACATAAAATTTGGGAATCAAGTATATTATAGATATGTGCTGTCGCGCCATGTATGATTATCATCATGCAATGATTCAATGAGTTTGTGACTGAAAAAAATTTATGTTCTATCACACTTCATGGATCATATGAGCATGCAACTTGCACGCTACAATTAATTTTTATCCATGCTGAACCAAAGGGTGTTTCATGTACATTTAAAAGTCATAAGAAGAAAAAAACTAAATCATCTGATGTTTTTGCATGTGCACATCATGTTGGTGCACATGTATATAGCTTTTGGGCATGCAAGTTATGCCCGCATTTTTGTTGTTTTTTTCGCCCACAGCGAGCTATGTAAATTTTATGTGCACGTTTTTTCCCTGTGTAAATAGCTGGGCCTTTGGCCAACTATTCAATTGTCTCTTGTCGTATTCATTTCGTTCTTTTTATACTGTCGTTGTACATACAAATAAATTATGCTAATCGACCATCGTAATGGATATCTCAACCACATTATTGTATGTGTGGGCTGCCAGTAGAGGATAAACCTACTGACCCACACAGCAAATTGTGTGGGTCAGTAGGTTTATCATACACACAACAAAAAAAATGTTGAAGTTACTGGAAAAAGCTTCCACAAGCAAAGTACTTCATAAATTTTTGAGATTCTGGAAGATATTTTAAAATTTTTTCAAATTTTTTCCAAAAATTTAGTTATATGGTGGTTTTTGTCATTGCTTATCACACGGTAAAATTCTACAATGTGCAGGAATATTTTATGAGTTCTCTTTTCATGATGAATCAACTGCTTCGGCATAAATGCTGTAAGTGCAACTAAAACTTACACGAAAAACACAGAAAAACACACACGAGCACTTAAGTAAGTGTGCATAGCACATTTGAGCTACACTGTAAACATTTTTGATTTTTGTTGTACATTATAAAATTAGCATTTCGTCTCTTAATTGTCAATATTTTCGTCTGTGTTCATATTTCTTTTCTGAATCATTTTCGCTCTATTTTTGTCCTTCCCATCCATTTTATTTACTATTTTTATTTCCATTAGTTTTTTTATGTCTGTTTAATTTGACCAATTTCCTGTAGTAAATTCTCTGTAATTTTAGAAATATTATTGTGTAGGCCAAAGTTTTTTTACAAACTATTTGTTCGTCGGCACCCAGAACGATGCTCATGCAAATGATAAACATGCCGTGTAATAGGGAGACTTTTTTTCGACTTGATTACTTTGGTCATAAAATTGGTGAAGAAATTTCGACCCATGATCAACGATCTGCTTACCCAGCTCTAAGTATTATTTCGCTTTCCCAGCTTATTCCTAAATGAGTGGATTATACTTAAAGTTGCAACGCAGACTTCAGGCTCAGTCGAATCATCAAACAAGCCTCCGCTTACAAAAAATTTCTCAAACGAGTAATAGAATCTATTGAAGATAGTCTAAAGTGTCCATCCTGAACCCGTACCATAATGATGATTGCAATGCACTTGGCTAGGATACTTAGAATTATCACAATTGTTTCTTGTATATATTTGCTGACATGCAAACAGGGAATCAATTAGGTTATTAAAGACAATCATAAGGCAAATTAATTGGAAACCGACAGGAAGATACAAAAACACAGCTTCTGTGGTCAATCAAAACGAAACGCCTGTGTGGGCTTTCACATATATCAAATTGACGAAGCCAACAAAAAATGTGATAGAAATAATTCATGCATAAAACATGCATCTTTCGGGCGACCATGTTTTTTGCAGCCCCTGACAAAAAACATCACATTTTATTATTCTATATGTGATCTCATGAATTAGACATCAGTTTAGACACGAAGAAGTGCAGAGTTCGAGAAGTTTCGATGCAACATATGGGAATGTCAAAAACAATTGGTTTAGGAAAAGTTTTCCATACCGATTATACTAGAGACACCTGTTTTGCCTTGAGGATTCTATGTCGTTAGATTAACAAAAATATGGAATTTCCGAGTGGCTTTACCACATGTAGAACGAACTAGGTGGAACCTGATTTATCACTACTTCGCATCCAAAACTCTTTTCTATCCAATGCATGAGATCAAATTCAAGACTACTACTCCTAATTCTCCTATACTTTGTATACTTTGAAGCATGCACATGGAATCAAAACCATCCAACATAGGTATCTCAAAAAAGCTGCCCTCGTCTCTGTTGCATAATTTTCCTCCAAATATATATTTTTTCATGTCATTTTCTGCAATAGATAGGCCAAAAAATCAGCCACAAACCTGCTGATTTTCATTACTTCGAAACCCCTGGTTCTTATTCAAAATACGTTTTAGGAACCCCAAAAAAATATCCAGTAAAAAGCTGAATTATTAATATTTTCTATTAGACGAGAAATATGTTAGGCTGCTGTGGGTGAGAGATGATTTAACCGACCTTTGGGTTTAGACAAAGGAAGTTGCAACAGTTCTGACCACAGGCTAACAACAACAATAAACCAAAACTCTCTCACACGTTTCACCAGATACACCCCAGTACTTCACCAAACCTCACTCAGAACACTTTGGCACGTACCTCAGGAGATCCTACCCAAGTCTCGACTCCAAATCTTAAAAGAGCCTCCACTATGCTCACAAAACAAAACAATTACGGGTCCAACTTATATTAGGAATGGGACTGGTGATGCCACAAAACAATAATAAAATACTTATAAAGTAAGACGACCATGGTGAGGAAAAACTAAGATCCTTCCTAGAACATATGAACCTACAAAATCCAGTCATACAATTCACCATGGAAACAGAAATCAATGGGCAGTTACCATTCCTAGATGTTCTTGTCAAATGGCAAGGACAGACAATGGCAACAAGTGTCTACCATAAACCAACACACACAGACCAATATCTGAACTTCTAGTCAAATCATTCTGTAAACACCAAAGCAGGAATTGTAAAGGGAATGATATTGCGGTCGGGTACACTATGCTCAACTGAAGAAACTAGGAAAGTGGAAGAAAATAACATCAGGCAAGCCTTCAAGAAAAATAGTTATCCCACAGCAATCATTAACAAAGCAAATATAACAAGAAATGCAAATAACCAAGAAAATGTTGAATACAAAGGTACGGTTGTAATACCTTACAGTGGCCAACTAAGACAGAAACTGAAGTGAATATGCCACAAGTACAAGGTTCGACTAGTTGCCACAAGTAAAGACACAATCAGGAAAAGAGTCAGCAAAGTAGCACCACCTAAAAATAAAGAAGATACACAGGTTATAGTATACCAAGTACTTATGGCTCCATGTGGGAAAGTATACATAGGAGAAATGGGCAGAACACTTAAGACCCTTATTGCAGAGCACAGAAATGCCCTTAAGAACCTGAGCCTTGAGAAAAATGGTGTGGCGGAACATTGCCTATCATGTGGATGTACACCCAACTTTGACAATACCACCATACTTGCCCAAGAGCCTAATGCCTACAAAAGGAAGATCAGAGAAACCATTTAGATGGAAAAAGTGGGGTCAAAAAATGTAGGTAGTAAGAGCATTGAAATAGGCCACATTTGGAACCAAGCATTCCTTAGAAGGGCAACAGACAGGAACCCAAGTCTGAACTAGTTCCCCCAAGTCAGGATTATATAGCACTTCTAAAAAATTACTACTGGCCCTCATGGCCCAGTGGTAGCACTCTAAACTCTCAATCAAACAACCAGTGTTCTATTCCCTCAAGTAGCAAATTTTGTGAAAACATGAGTTTATTGTCGCCTGATGAAAGTAGTAGGTAGACTACCTAAATGTTGCATTACCATAACCACTGTATTATTATTCGTTCATTGTGTGCCTACGGGCAAAAAAAGCATTATATAATTTTCATGTGATTGTGAAGCCAAGCAATGGAGAATCATAATGAAAACGATAGTTGCATCACCAGGATTGGTATAGGTAAACAATGATAAATGTCTGTCTAGACTGATTGTTCTGTCACTCGAGGTGCTTGTGCAGTCATTTTAAAATTTTGACACTCATTAGAATGTAGTTGCGTGGTCATTTTGATGATTGTTTTACTTATCCTGACTCATTGGTGACTTACCTTTCGATAGAATGTCTGCAATATTACGTTTTTATCCATTTTTGCGGTTTCAAAGAAGTAGCAAAAAATATTTTTCACTGTGCAGAACCCCTACCGTATTCCATTTTTTTATTGTCTTGTCTTCGGAAAACCCTTATGAAAATAATATCAAAACCCTTTTCGCATTTTTTGCTGTCTAGTAGTGGATGTGACAATGGTAGAGGATGTGCAGTAGGTAGCAGATCTGCTACCCAATCGGGTCCTTCGGTTCAAATTTTGCTGAGTTTCTGAGAATCTCATAACTTAAGTTCGAAAAACTAGATCTTCAACAGACAAGTTGGAAGATTCTACTGATAATAGGAAAGAGTTGAGAATGAAGATTCGACGAATAAAGCAAAAAGCATATGTATTGGCTCAATATAACGGTACATCAAATAAACTTTGTATCAAACAAAGTAATATTCGTCGTCGGATGCAAAAATTTGACAGCAAAAATTCAACAACACGTGCCAGCTTCTAGCTTCGTTTCAATTTCGTCTTTTTCAAAAACACTGGCATGTCATGTTAGGTGGGCACCATGTGCTCCTGTCGCAATAGCCTCTGCACGGCACACATCGTCCACCATTCCTTCTGTGCCGATGGATGCATAAACTGGGGCAGTCGCTAATCTTGCCGAAAGAACTCAGGTATTGGCCGGTGCGCCACAGACCACGTTCGACTGGGCCGTCGAATTTGTAGCCGAACAGTTGCGATTGTCCTTGTTTGTTGTCGTTGGCAGGGGCGGCTTGGATGGCGGTTAAAACGAGGAAGACGGCAACTACGGCAAAGACTGCGTTTTTTTCCATTTTAGTTGATAATTCTTTAAAAGAATCGAAATTTAGGAAACTAGGAGAAAACGTCAGATATCTTGTCGTTTCCCACAAAAGCAGTATTTTTTCGAATACGAAAAAAAATTATTCAACTGAATGATGAAGCAGTATGTAAATCATTGCTAATGGCAGATACGTTCTTCAAAAATCAAAACTGGAGAATTGTTCTCGATTTGTTAGTCTTGATCATTTAAAAAATAATTTCAAAGTTAGTCGCATACCTTGTAGTCTTTAATAATATTTAAAATAGATCTCTTAGAGAAGCGATATGAATTCGAATAATTTGATCGACGATAATTTTGACTTATATATACGCAAGTTGATTCATTAAATAAACAAACATTAATACTGACTTCTTACGAGTGGTATAAAAACAACTTAAATTACGTGAGCTCGGCATTTTCTAGGACCAATCAAACAAAAAATGTCTCGTGTGATGCGTCGCATGATTCATCCTTATCAGTTTCTTATCTTATTTCAATATGGAAATTCAAGTCAACATTCCACCTGTTTCTGGAAGAATTTTTAATCCGATACAACAAGAATTAATGGATTCCAAATTTAGTTTCGCAATGGCATGGATTTCACAATATTTCACAGATTATTTTGTTAAAACTTTGTTCAATGAAATAAGATTGTCATTGATTTCAAATTCGGCTCCAAAATGTTTAATTATCAAAAGTAAAAAGAGAACAACAAGAATTTCGATGGGAGCAAAGGGTAATTATAGTATATACATGCAATCGGAAAACTGACATAAGAACCATAAATCGCCAGCCATATGTTGACTCCCTCAAGATTTTCCCAGTCTATGGTTTGTTAGCAGACTCCAAATACACAAGAAACGCAAGACAGCCGATATCTGCTATCCTATGCATGAAAATTTGTCTTTGTGACGTTTGCTCCTCTGGATAGAACTCGTCAAGATCTTTCTCACTTAATGAAATTAAACGTTCAATTTCGATTCTCTGAAAATTACGATTCTCCGATCGATGTGATTCTTCGACTTCGGTGATTTTCTGCATTGATTGCTCGATTGATTCCTTCCTTTGACTATGATTTGTTTTTTATAGTTCCCATTGTCGAATATGGTAAAGTATTAGGTCGGGTAAAACAACTTAATTAGCACATGAATGAAAATGATATTTCCCGGCGATCCCCGATTGTGTTACTAAAGTCACTGTCAATTTAGCCACTTTCTCGATACTACGGTCAATTTTTTCACTTCCCGTGACTTTTTCCGAAAAATGAAAAAACTTTTCAAGTAATTCCCGGTACGCCGATCGTCCGGAATCGGTTTCAGAAGCTGAACTTGAAGAAAACTAGTGTTCCCGGCCCTATTCTAGCCTGAGATATTAATATGATCATCAAAAAATCATCTTTATAACATTTTACAGCGACGAACAATTCTTTCCTAAAATCCCAAAAGGCGTTCTGCATTTAGGTCCTTACCATCACATTTAACACCAAAAACCGCTAATCCGTTCAAATAGCCGCTAATTAGAGGGGTAAAGTCCAACCATTTTTTGACACATTTTACACTACAGTATCCGGATCGTGCTGTACTTTACACTGTTGGATAGAGAAGATCGGCTTACATATGTTCCCTAAATTTCATCCCTTGATGTCTCTTGGTTCGCTAGAAAAACAACCTCGAGGTCAAGAGGGGGACCAAGTATAAACGTATGGTAAAAGCACTGCCGTGCTTTCTACGATAATTTTTGCTGAATCAATCGGTATGTTTTGCATTAATGGTTTCGAAAACAGAATTATAAATGCAATGTCAAAAGCAGAGTATACATGTAATGTCATTTGAAAGCTTTATTCCTGATTTGCAGCTTGTGTAAAACATACCACAGTAGTCTGTTTTTCTTGAAATATGTTGTGTAGGGTAAAACCAGGAAGCAAATTTGTATTTTTGTTACTTGTGACTGGCTCAACTAACTACCAGAGGCCGGTGCTTCTCATTCGTGAGACCAAGTTAACGTTATGGAACTATGGAAGCACATGTTGTTGTTGATTATGTTTCCACGTTATAACCACAAACGGGTTTCTCAATGTTACCATAGTCAAGTTACTCATAATCAAGTTAGCTCTTGGTTGAATTTTTGAATTCTGGGTAGATAGAAGAGGCTGAAAATGGAGAGTAGCATGTTTAAAACAATAGACATCCGTAAAAAAATGTTTAGTTATGTAACAGTTTGGCTTTCGGAATAATTTAAGTTAAAATCTATCGAATTTTGTTCCAAAATACTGTATGCAATAAGTTCTCTCACAACTCTTTGAACACTTTAACATCAGCAACATTTTTTTTAATCTCTCCGCAGGTTTTGCATTCTGATCTTTCCTAAAACAAAAATTTCTTTCGGGTTTCAGCACTCCGAGAATATTTAAGCAATCTGGACAAAGCGAAAGACAGTGGTGACACAAATTGATTTCTCACACGAAGCACTGAAAGTGATTCCAGAGCACCACAATTATTTTCTTGCACAGAGTGCGGAAATTTTTAGTCTAGAAGCTTCACATGTTTTGAGTGTTTCTTTGTTGGAAATCTAGGAAGGATTGTAGAAGGTAGAAAGTGCTGATGCCGAAGTATTTCTTTGCTTTGTCTTCATCTAACCAAACAGCTATCAAGTTTAGTCGTCTCACCCTGACTTATCGATTCTCAGTCTTGGTCATTTTTACGTTAAGAAAAATTATTCGGAAAACCTGAGATTATGATCACACAAAAAACTTTTTGTTCATTAAATTTCGAAATTACGTACTCTGCCGTTTTATAATCCAGAAATAATAACATTCACTTAGAAAAATACTTTTTTTCTAAAAGAGCTGACTGGAATTTTACGTGCCAATTTTCCGCAGTTGATTCTTGTTTTATTGACACTAAATTTAGCAAAAAAGTTCAACGCAGTAAGAAGCACACATGTGTGAGGGAGGACATGGGGGTACAAACTAACCCAAAGGTTTTGAAACTGGAAAATTTGTTATGAAAAAAATTTTTTGGTCAACTTTTTTTTAATTCTTTGTCTCAAAAAACGCCAAAAAACCAAGGTCCAGCCCTGTACTCTCCTCGAAATTCCGGAGATCTACATGTTTGGTTGGAAAGTGTGTTGATGCACTCAGCTGCCGAATATACTTTTTCACAGAAATGGAAAATTTTTTTTTGGGCAACAGATTCCATTTATAATTTTTTACTTTATGTGGTGCACTTAATTGAAGCAAAAAACGTGACTTCAATTCTCGGCTGACTATGTTCCAATGAAAACTAAAAATTTTCGTGCTTTTTCTGATATTTTTACATTCTAGAATGCTGGAACATGAAATTTAAGGATGATTTATTCAAGAAACATAAATTTAAAATTTTTTATTCAAAAAAGTCTTCATCATGTTACAAATTAAAAGAGTATACTTATGCTTTGAAAAAAACCAAGTTGAAATTCTGAAGATCACTTCAATGATGCCTATGAATTCGAGCTCGGCTTCATGTTTAAAAGCATAGCTACAAGCACTCGTTATCAGAATGACCAAAAATAAATGGAACACATAAAACTATAACATGTGATCTATGAAAAAGAAAAATAAACTGTCGAATGATATGACACCAGAAATTTACATTGAAAATGGAATAATAAGCAAGTTATGGAAAAACTGGAAGAAGTGGAAATGTGGATTTGATTTTGTGTGAAATTTGATATTGACTTTGATGTTGGAAATTTTGATATTGACTACAAACACTATGCAAAACTTTCTATCCACTCGTTTTTTGAACCAAAAATAGTATAACACAAACCGTTTTGACATATTTGTTTACCTAATAAAAAGTGAACTTACTTTAACAACAAAGAACTTTAGAAATGAAATGCGTAGTGATAGAGGACCAAAGGTCAAACGAATTGACCCTCTGTCAAACGCAACGGAATTAAGAATTTTGTTAGATATGAATTTTACGATTTTTACCACAAACCGTCCACGATTTGGTAAAAAGAGACGAAAACTACCGTACCAAGATTCTGGGCTAAGGCTGAGAATAACAAAAATCTTCACCCCAAAAAATGAGATTCTGGAGCACTCATTAATTTTGAGCGCTAACATGCACAAGTCACTTTTCAATGATGAAAGTTTGTGAAAAACTCATTCCGGACAACATTTTATATTATTTTTTGGCATCATTTTTCTGATATCTGTTCCAAAAGATATTCACACATACAAGGAAAAACCATCACGAAAAAACAGGACACAACTTCGTTTTCTACTGGTTCCATTACAGCTCATATTTTGTAACTTTGCTCTAAAAGATCAAGAATACTGAAGTGACGAATATACAAGAAATAATAAGCGAACGTGGTCACACATTAGATGACATGAGGATAAAAGCCAATAACCATAGTGTAACGACCAGATTTCTGTGAGGTACTTTACTTGGACCAATCGGTCGATATGGCGGGGTAAATAACGGGACGGGGGCGCGGGCGTACGATTACAAATAAACAAGGGGGATCGACGGTCGCTTGAACGTCGACAATAAACGCGCTTTGAATTAAAATACGGACGGGGGCCTCGGTTTAAGTTGCTTTCGAATAGTCGGCCGCTTGCAAATGTATAAAAAGACGGGGGCGAGCGCGGAGGTCAAAACGGAGAAACCACAAAAATAAGAATGAGAATCAGAATCCGAATGAATGACCAAAATCACGCTTTGCTTCTTCTTTTATACGGCGATTCTGGCCACTCCCTGGGCGCTGCGGGAGGTCGAGCTTCTGTCCATCTTCTTCCGCCAATCGTCGTTTCCGGCTACGCTTTTTATGCTTTCTTAGTTACGCCTCTCTAACGCTTTTCTGGTACCGTATGCTTTCTGTGCTTTGCTTGCTTTCTACGGTGGGCTTGGCCACGCCTTTGTGCTTCTGTGCATGCTTCCTGTATCGGTTTCTCTGTATACACACGTTTTGTGGGGCCGCCGCTACTGTTATACTTGAGACTACTGTACGGCGGGGCTTCTACGTATTTTACTGTGTGCAGGTGTTGTTTACGATTTTTACGGGGGATTACGGTAGCTGTGGAATGTGTAGTTTAGTGTGGGTTCTAGGGGAACAGCTGCCGTTTGTGCAAATTAATTAGGGCGTCTTAATTGGGCTACCGGGGTGTGAATGGATCAAAATAAAGTACTTCACGTAATTTTGTAGGAATGTTTGGGTGTGAATCCCAGACATCCTTGAGACGATAAAATGTGAAAATAAAATAATATCTAATAAATGCCTATTACATACAGTATGCTACATATTTATAGTACTGCTTTAGCAGGTACGTTACATTTCCCTCCTTCCGGAGTTGAACGTCCTCGTTCAAGGCTTTCGAGGTTGAGAAAGGGTGGGGGTAGAATCGATAGTTGCTTTCTGAGGGTAGAAAGGGGTTGTCTCGTTTACATGCACCGTGAATGTAATATTCTTACGGGGGTGTTTGAGTGTAACGTTGGGGTACATGAAATGGGTGACTGTATAGGGCCCGTTCTGGCGAGGGAGGAATTTGGGAGTCAGCCCTTGTTTACACGAATGATTTTTGTAGAGAATAAGATCACCTGCCTTGTAATGTATGTTCTGAGCATGCTTGTTATACTGACGGGTGTAGTGGGCTTGGGCTTTTTGCAAACTTTTCTGCACGGTTGAGAGTGCTTCTGTGAAATGCGATTTTACGCGAAGGGCGTAATCGTCTAAATCAACCATGTAGGACGTGGGGAAAAAGTTTAAGGCTGCGTCTGACGGCAGATTAGCTTGCCTACCGTGAAGTAATTCAAATGGGGGATACGAAGTGCTATCATTTTTATGAATGTTGATCGAAAAAACGGCATACGGGAGATAAGTATCCCAATCAGTGTGATTTGAATTGATGTACATGCGGATACGGGTGGCTAGGGTTTGGTTGCAACGCTCAACTTCCCCATTGGCAATGGGATGATATGGGGTAGTGTGAATTTTCTGAGTATTGCATAAACTTGTGATCCGTGAGAAAAGATCGGATACGAAATCGGTGCCACGATCACAATGGATGATTTTTGGGGACCCATGACGACAAACAATTTTGGTTACGAATAGCTTGGCAATAGTGGCTGCAGTGATGTCAGGGGTCGGGAATGCCTCTACATACTTTGTGAAATAATCGATGAAAATGACAATGAACCGGTTGCCGTCTTCAGTGAGGGGTAACGGTCCCATGCAATCAACACCAACTCGATCAAATGGGCCAGTTGGCTGAATTGGTACCAAGTTTGCATGCACTTTGTGTCTAAGAGCTTTCTGTGTCTGGCATGGGTGGCAAGTTTTGCAGTAACGTTTGATATCCCGGCTCTTTTGGGGCCAAAAATATTTCTGTCTGAGCAAGTGTAAAGTTTTCCTGGCCGCAAAATGACCTGTGAACTTGCTGTCATGATGTGAGGCGATGAGATGTTGGACTTGCGACTTGGGAATGTATAGTTTTGCCTGTTTGTCGACTATACGGAAGAGAATGTTTTGATGCACTGCAAATTTGATAAGGGTAAGGGGGTGTTGTTGGGCGATTTTTGCTAAAATACTTTTGACAGTTGGATCAGTGCGTTGGAGTTCGGCAAAGTTTTTCTGTTGCTCTTCTTGTTCAGTTGCTTCAGCTTCCAAAACTGAATTGATAGTTGATATTTCGGGGCGGGTTTCTAATTGCTCAATATCAAAGGATTGCTTTGCTGTCTGTGAGGGGAATCGAGAAACGGCATCTGCGTTGCGGTTAGCAGTGCCTTTCTTGGGTCGAATGTCTAGCTGAATACCGGAGAGGGCTAATCCCCAACGGGCAATGCGAGAGGACGGGTTTTCCTTCTGTAAGACTGCCTGAACTGCTGTGTGGTCAGTGTGTACAATAACATGTTGCTGGAAAAGATAAGGGCGGAAATACTTGACAAATTCGACTACTGCAAGGGTTTCCAACTCAGTGATCGGGTAGTTGCGTTCTGCGGGTTTCAATGTGCGGCTCCCAAAAGCAATGGGGCGATCCTGACCTTTACTATCTAGCTGACTGAGAATGGCGCCGATTCCGAGTTTTGAGGCGTCAGTTTGCAGGATAAACGGTTTTGTGAAGTCGGGGTGCTGCAGTATTGGGGCATGAATGAGTAATTCTTTTAGCTTAGTGAATGCATTTTGCTGTTCAGGGCCCCAGGAAAATTCTGAGTTCTTTTTGAGTAGCGATGAGAGTGGGCTAGAAACTTGAGAGCAATTTGGGATGAATCTGCGATAATATGAGGGTAGGCCAAGGAATGATTTAACTTCTTTTGAGCTTTTGGGTGTGGGTATGTCATAGATGGCCTGTACCTTATGGGGATCTGGTGAAATGCCTTGCTGAGAAATGATGTGGCCTAAGTATTGGACTTGGGGCTGGCAGAATTTGCATTTTTGTATGTTTAGCTTAAGGCCTGCTTGTGAGAATCGGGCAAGAATAGTGTCTAAACGTTCCAGCATTTGGGCATGGGAGTCTGCGAATACTAAAACATCGTCGAGATATACAAGGCATGTGTTCCATTGCTGACCCGAAAGAATAACATCCATTAACCTTTGGAATGTGGCTGGGGCATTGGTGAGTCCAAAGGGGAGGTAATTGAATTGATACTGGCCGGCTGAGCAATTGAAGGCCGTTTTTTCTCTGTCTGCTTGTGCTATGGGAATGGAATAGTATGCATTGGATTGGTCAAGGGAGGTGAAATATTTCATTCCACGGAGGGTGTCTAGAATTTCGTCTATCCGGGGCAAGGGGTAGGTATCTTTTTTGGTGACTTTGTTGAGGCCTCTAAAATCAATGCATAAACGATGGCCTCCGTCTTTTTTGGGAACTAAAACTGTGTTGGTACACCATGGGGAATTGCTTTGGCTTATGACACCTGCTGCTGCGAGTTGCTCAACTTCTGCTTGTATGATTTGCTTTTCTTTTGGGGAAGTCCGATAAAGTTGTCTACGTACGGGTTGGGAGCCATTGGTGTCAATTGTATGTGAAACGAGGGTGGTTCTGCCTACGTCCATTTTGGATTTGGCATATAATGTAGGGTACTTCGATAGGGCGCGTAGGAGTTGCGTTTTTTCTGCTTCTGTGAGGTCACTGGAGGTTAAATTAACATTTTCTTTTAACCATGTGAATGTATCAAAACGGTTGGGCTGGTTTTGCGTGGAAGGGGTTAAGTTAGCGGGAGTATTTTGTTTCGGGATGTAACAAGAGACTGTGCCAATGCATGTTCCAGGGTAAAGAATTTGGGCTGTTTCTTGTGTGTTTAGGACCGATATGCGTATGCGACTGTTTTGATTCTCAGATATACAAGCTGCGAAATGGACTTTAGAGTTCTGTTTGGGTTTCGGGGTGAATTCAAGCTGTTTGACCTGTAAGTACGATTTGGGCAAGGGGACAGTAAATTCGGTTACTGTATGGGTGGTAATTCTAATTTCTCATCCAAATAAGTTCCACCACGAGTTGAAAGAGGGCTATATTCTAGGCCATCACAGGGTAGTATAACATTGCCAAATTTGACCTGTGATTTTTGATTGTTGATAGTGTATTCCGAAAATCGACTGAGAAAGTTTTTGCCTAGAAGGATGTCTGCTGTGCAATCTTTTTGGACATGGACCATGATTGTTTCCTGGATTGTTTGGGCTGTCACTGTGACAAAAGTGGTCCCTACAAAGTGAATCGGAAGATTATTTGCGGCTTTTGCTTGGACTAGCGGGGGTTTCATGTCTAACTGTAGGATTTGAGCGATTCGGGAATCAATGAGTGAGTAAACTGCACCAGTGTCAATCATGCCTTCTGTCATTAATTTGCTGTTAAGTGTGATTGGAATATGAGGGGTATGTTTCTCAGGTATGTTTTGGGGTTGCTTATTTGATGCAGATTGGTGAATTTGATTAATGAGTTCGATTGCAGGAGTTCAGGGGGTATCAATATCAACAAGGATGTATTTCTGCTGTGTTTGTGCCCCACGACGATTAGCTAACTCTAAGAGAGCATGGCCGAATGATGGCCGAATGGTCTCATGTAAATGTCTGTTGTTTGATGGTATTTCCTATGTATGTTCGTTTGTGGCATGATGCTTTGGAGAGGGGAAATATTTTCCAAGAACGAGAAACGAATAAAAGACGCCTGCAATAACTACAGTAATAACGGCGAGATCGATAATGATTTGCAGGGGTCCTTTGAGTAAATTGTTTAATCCGTCCATGAGACTTTGGGTGGTACCGGTTATTACATGTTCTATGCCTTGACCGGCACCAGAGAGGGTATTTCCGAGTGCTTGGCCAGTGCCTGAGATCATGTTGTAAACTGTATCGGAATTGAGAGACATTTGAGCGGTGTAATTGACGAGTTTTTTGACAATGTTTTCGAGTGTGTGAGTTTTGTAAATGTATTGTTTCAAAAAGAGTAGGTTGGTTGAAATAGTTGCAAGTTGATCATGAAAAATGGCGGGTGTATTAAAATGAAAAAGGGAGAAATTTTGGTTCCAGACGATTTCTAAAGGTAAATTTGTGACATGCGGAGATCCTGTTTCACTTACCCATGTATTATTCTGTTTGTAAAGGGCTACATGCATGTGATGGCAGTCAACGGTTTGTGAAAAAGGGGTCAAATCGTTGCCTCCTGGATTTGAAAACATGAGTTCAGTTCCTACGAGAATGGGCAAAAGTTTGTAGCATGTTTGGTTGATTTTATGGTTGTAAAAGACTTTGGATGCGTTGACCTGCTTGCAGGGCCAGACTGTGAGGGCTTCTCCTGTGAATTCTGCTATGATGTCCGTTTGCTGTAGGAATGCACGTGCTCCAAGGGTTGCATCAAGATGTAAAATTTGCCATATGAGATCAAGGTGACGCTGTGCCTGTCTGCATAATTCATTCCATACATTTTTGAAATTTTGAATTTCGAATTCCTGTATTTTGTCTGCTAGATAGTTTAGTTTTGCATTGATGGGTTCAAAATCATCAAAATCGTATAGTGTAGTATGAGTTTCGTTGGTTTTTGGGGTTAAAAATGCGTTACGATGTGGTGTGCTTTTGTCTAATTGTACAATAATGCCTTGTTCGGTTAGAATGCTGTCTTGGATTTCTGGGCAATTGGGGTTTGAAAAGAGTGTGTTTTTAACCGAAAATGCACCTTGTAGCTCTTCTATTATCATGTGGGTTGGCGTGAGTTTTATGGGATGTGTATTTTTGTATTCGAAGGGGCATAAGTTTTCAAATGCTGTTTCATTCCAGATAATGGATCCGTCCGCTGTTACACAATGACCTGATGTCGGTTTGCATGACCCTAGGTCGCCTAATGTACCTGTCATAGATTTTCCATTCCAAGATGCTATTTGTCCTATTTCTATGATGACGTTAGTGACCGAGGTACAATGGTCTGTACAACACCATGTGTATTCTATGCTTAAGGAGTTATTTGTTGACCAAAATCCTGGTTGGGTTTCGTATAATTTTTGACCGTTGTGTTCTTTGTCTATAACGATTGCCTTACAAACATGTGGGGTTAGATTTTGCATTTCGGTTTGGTCGAAGACAATACCTTTTGATCCAAAAAATCCTGTATTAGTACAAATTTTGCGTTTGCGAACACTGCATTTGTATGCGTCTGTAATGTGGGGCTTAGTGGAGGGGATATAGATTTTTCCGAATGTTTGTACGGGTTTGTCTACTGTGGAAGGGGGCATGCATGATACAAGTTTTGGTATGCTGACTGAGTGACCGCTCAATGAAGTTCCACACATCTGAAATTGGGCACTACACGATGTGGGGATTATTATACAAAGAAAAATACAAAACATCGGCCAATAGAATGTTTTAGTGGAGGCGGCGGGGCACTGTATGTTTCCGTTGTGGCCGGTTTGGTGTTGGGGCTTTTGGTGTTGTCGTTTTGCAGTTTTGCGCTGGGGGGGTGGCCGGTTTGTAATCTGAACGTTCTGTAAAACTTTAGAAATTGAGTTATGGGATGGGGTTTGGACTTGCTTACTTATGGGGGTCGGTAGAAGTGTTTGGCGGGGGCGGAATTGGTAGGGTTCGGGGGTCAGGCCGTGGAGAAGGGATAACAAGTTGCGGCCTGTTTTCGACGGGGTTTCAGGGGCGGTGGGCGGCGTTGTGTCTTGCTTTCGGGGGATCTTGTAGTCTACGGGGATGGTGGGCGGCGATTTTTCGATTTTTGCGGCTTCAGGCGTGGGGGGTGATGACATGGCGCACCAATCGGGTACGTCCAGATCAAGGACGTATTCGTCACTACGGCGGTGGGTGCTGGGCATGATAGTTCCTAAAGTAGTCTGAGGGCCATTAGTTATGGCGGGTAATTTTGAGTAAAATGCGGGGTCGTCAATGTCCATAAGGGGTTGGGGTTGCCTGTACTCAATGCAATTTTGAATATTACGACTCTGTTGATTTGGGCAATACCTGCTTGTATGACCTCTCTGCTTGCATATAAAACATTGAAAATTTAAGTAGGGTTTTGAAAGGCAGTTATCTGATCTATGTCCTGTTTGGGAACAGTGGATGCATCGGCTTTTACAATCACGTGTACTGTGATTATTACGGAAACAGATTTCACATGATTTTCGGGTACCTACTGATTTACAATTACGAGCTACGTGTCCGATTTGTCCACACTGGAAGCATGTGGGTTGCCTGGGGGTGGTATTGTTCCTATAAGCATTATTCCTGCTGAAAGTGTTGTTACTGAAATTGTTGTAGCTACTTTGTTGTGGGGGTTGAGGTTTTTGTTTGATCTGCAATTGTAAATCTTTTACTTGTTGTTCTAACTGATGCAAAAGATCCTGTTGGTCTGTATTTTTGGTTAGGGAAAAGATGGGTTCAGGTTTTGGGGGTATGAAAGGAAGGACATTGGATTTTAACTCGTTTCTAAGGATTTGCTGTTCAATGTAAGCTGCTTCATCTGACATTTCTTTTAGAGTTGCGAACCTTCTATACTTAATTGCTTCTCTGATTTCGTTTTGCATGCCTTCTACAAAGAGGGGTTTTATGATCATTTCTCGTGCGTCTGTGTTAAAGTTAGGGTAGGCGAGGGTTGCGAGATGTTCTAGATCAAATAAGAATTCCGTTACTGTTTCTGATCGCTTTTGTTTTCTTTCGCGTAGGAATTGTTGATGTAGCTCATTATCTCTATTGTTTGGGAAAAATGCCTGTAATGCGACTTTATACTGCTCGTATGTGTGGGGAGGGTTTTCGGAATTTGCTAAACTTTTGAATTTTGCTAACGCGGCTCCTCCTAAATGAATTTCTAAACATGCCAACTTTAACTGTACGTCTGTATCTTTCATGCCTTGGAGTGCCATGAATTGTTCTAATCTTTTGTTCCATTCACCAAAATGTTGGGTCACGCCGGCCGTGAATACTGTAGGTTTCGCGTAGAAATTGTTTGCCATGTTATTACGAATGTTTGCTGTTCTTAAATCGTCTATTAGGGTAGGGTTTACTGTATTCTGATTCAATTGTGTGCGTAGGGTACGAAAATGTTCTGAAAATAAATCGTTTATCTGTTCTCTAACAATTTCTCCTAAATGATGTTGCGTTTGGTGGGTCATTCTTGGTTTGCGTTGGGATTTCTGCTTAAATGCTTCAATTTTTGCTTCACGCTGTATTCGTTTAAATGTATCGCTTAATGTCTTGTTGGAGGGGATTTCCAGTTTGCTTTCTACGAATACTGTCCTACTGTAGGAAATGATTACTACTGTATTATCTAATGCTTCTAAACGCCCGGATAAGAGTACACCTAACTGGGGGCAGGGAGTTCCACTGGTTAACGTAACGGTACGGTCACCAAAATATGTAACGACCAGATTTCTGTGAGGTACTTTACTTGAACCAATCGGTCGATACGGCGGGGTAAATAACGGGACGGGGGCGCGGGCGTACGATTACAAATAAACAAGGGGGATCGACGGTCGCTTGAACGTCGACAATAAACGCGCTTTGAATTAAAATACGGACGGGGGCCTCGGTTTAAGTTGCTTTCGAATAGTCGGCCGCTTGCAAATGTATAAAAAGACGGGGGCGAGCGCGGAGGTCAAAACGGAGAAACCACAAAAATAAGAATGAGAATCAGAATCCGAATGAATGACCAAAATCACGCTTTGCTTCTTCTTTTATACGGCGATTCTGGCCACTCCCTGGGCGCTGCGGGAGGTCGAGCTTCTGTCCATCTTCTTCCGCCAATCGTCGTTTCCGGCTACGCTTTTTATGCTTTCTTAGTTACGCCTCTCTAACGCTTTTCTGGTACCGTATGCTTTCTGTGCTTTGCTTGCTTTCTACGGTGGGCTTGGCCACGCCTTTGTGCTTCTGTGCATGCTTCCTGTATCGGTTTCTCTGTATACACACGTTTTGTGGGGCCGCCGCTACTGTTATACTTGAGACTACTGTACGGCGGGGCTTCTACGTATTTTACTGTGTGCAGGTGTTGTTTACGATTTTTACGGGGGATTACGGTAGCTGTGGAATGTGTAGTTTAGTGTGGGTTCTAGGGGAACAGCTGCCGTTTGTGCAAATTAATTAGGGCGTCTTAATTGGGCTACCGGGGTGTGAACGGATCAAAATAAAGTACTTCACGTAATTTTGTAGGAATGTTTGGGTGTGAATCCCAGACATCCTTGAGACGATAAAATGTGAAAATAAAATAATATCTAATAAATGCCTATTACATACAGTATGCTACATATTTACAGTACTGCTTTAGCAGGTACGTTACAATAGCGAGTATAAAAGTTTGCTAACGATTTGCAAGAAAAATTGAAGACATGAACAAAAATAAATCACCTGATTAGTAATAGTTGACTTGGACAAAAAAGAAGCAACTGGGTATAAAAGAAATAGATAAATATTTTACATTGTGCTAGAAAAAGAAGAAAAAAATAAAAACTGAAAAATATGGTAGAGAAAAAATCAACATGAAAAACAAAAAGAAAAAGAAAAAACAAATGAAAAGGATACAGGCAGCATTTTTGCTTTTGCAAACAAAAAGTGTTGCTTGGTGTGATTGACCTAGAGTCTGGTGGCTATTGTAGAGTTCATGACGGTTCAACTTTGAGAGAGTCAAACAGTCCGAAGGAGCAAAAAGCTATGCAAAGCAATGTGCAGCATAAACAAATTATTTGACTTAAATGACAGCATTGAAGTTCACGCGAAATATACCGTTTTACCACAGTTTCAGGGAGCATGTGATATTTGGACTACTGGATCCCCATCTTCATGGTGCAACGAAATTTCGCTCGCAGCTGTAACCACTTCAATTCAACCATTAAAATATTTTCTAAATGTACATTCAATTTTGAGTAACGTAGACAACTTCAATAACTTGTGGTCACTTTCTTGACTAGTTTAGAAGGAAATATTTGTGACTTTATTTTTAGTGTTCAGTTAGGGACCATTGAACCATATGATTCAGACATTGGAATTGTAATGGTGGTGGTAACCGAACAAGCTGCATGATAATCAACCTGATGCATCACTACAAATGGAAAACAAGAGAATAAACTTTGTAATTTGAGCACGATTTTTTTAATGATTAAACAAACAAAGTTAACTTTTTAATAACTTTTAGTCAACAATGGATCGACTGTTTCAAAAATAAACTTGCTCGTGTAGTTTCACAGACTCGTCAAATTTATGACATCCTTTCGGACTGCATTCGACCAGCAGAGAAGGCGTCCTGCGTTCGAAGTTGTTGGGGAAAACTCGGACGTCGAACATTTCTTCAAACTGCAAACCGCATATCCAATCGTTGTAGGGCACCTTCGTAGTCCAGTCCACCTGTTTTAGGTGGACGGTCAAGGTTGCACCTTGCTCCACGGAAAAGCAATGACGGTCATTGTGCGGATTCAGATACATGTATGGGATGATAACGTGATTTTTATTGCTCTCGATTGCCTGTCCTGCAAATACACTCATGCATAAGAGCTAGTCTACTCCATTTCGAAGGTTGTATCTCCATTTCCCGACCATCCCCATTCCCCGACCATCCTTTTTCTCCGATCATCCCTTTTCCCCGACCAATGCTTTAAATTCCCGATTCCCCGAGCAATGCGAAGTTTCTCGGACGACTCTATTTTTATAAAAATCCCGATTCCCCGAGTATTGCTGTTTATGGCACAAGTTTTTCGTTCAAAATTTCTTAATTAAGAAAGCAACTACATACAGGGTGTTTCATGAAAAAAGATGCGCATTGTTATTTCGTTGCAGAGTGAATCAGAATAAGAATAAAATTTTGATACCTTCAACGGGTAACCTATTACAATCTCTAAATTTGCATATTACGCAATACGCAGAATGCCTCAAAAAAATATGGCATAATTCATAACATTTTACAAAACTATTCTTTTGAAAAAGATAAAAATGACTCGGATCAGCCAAACTCTCCCATTTTAATAAATTCGATTTTCGATGTTTGGAAAGAATAAATGTTGCAGGACCAAAATCTTCCATTTTTTGACGAAAAAAGAAATCAGACACTTTGCTTTATATACCTGCTGTGGGCTTGAAGTTTTGTAAAGCACCGTGGGAAAACATCCGTGGGAAAATAACCTGTAGCTTAGTTTAAATTCTCTTGCAGACAAGTTTAAATTTTTCTTACTTAATTTATAGCATTAGTCGGGGAAAAGGGATGGTCGGGGAATAAGGATGGTTGGGGAAAAGGGATGCTCGGGGAAAGGAGATTTTTTGTATTTATTTTTAGCATTGGTCGGGAGAAAGGGATACTCGAGGAAAAGGGATAGTCGGTGAAAGGGCACACAATCATTTCGAAAGATGTATGTTTCTGATAAAATTCGTGTTAATTTGAAAACGACAAAAATTGGCACTGTTGTCGAAATCGTTTGATCGATTGAAGAGAGCTTTCAGCACAAAATTTTTGACTGGAAGGATTTTGAAAGGTTAGATGAATATGTTCACAAATTTTCGGCGCCACATCAGAAAATCGTGCAAATTTTTGCATATCCTGAAAACGCACGACTACAAATAATGTGTCGATTAGATAGCGGGGCAAATGAACTAAGGCTACGATGCTTTGCACATTTGCTTTTTCCATAAATCTACCCTGCCCGGACCAGAAGTAAGTTTTGGCACAAATGTTTGCCCTTATACACCATTTTTTGTATGACTGACGGCTAAATACGCCCGCGGATGCATAAATGGATTTTGCCCCGAAAGAAGTGGACGGTGGACGTTGAATCCACTTTTCTGTGACGGATTTTGTTTAAGGGACAGATGGCTTGTGACGGATTCCAAATTCTTGGCTGATCTTGATGTCTGAAAGGCAAGCCTGAGATGACTTTTTGCTTATCAGACGCCAAAATCTGCAAAAAATTCATCCGCCTTTCGAACACAATATGCGGTCAGCGGTTTAGACATATCCCTTTTTCTTCTACTTTGCTCCGAGAAAGCTCAAAATCTTCCTGCCCAACCTTCATGATACCGAAGAACTTTCTTTCAAGAATTTCAGAAACATAAAAAAGAGCAGGCAAATCTAGAAGCATACCACTGAATTGCTCCAGCACTTCTTTCTGCTCCGCACCTGCGTTCCTCATACCCTGTTCTGCCTTCATGGTCCCAGGAGATGGAGTTCACGTACAAAAACATTGGTTTGTAATGGTTGAGTAAAACTGGAGACACAATTTGGGAATAGGCAAGCAATTTTAGAGCAAGAAACTATACTCCATCAATTTTGAAATGGTCGATGCAGTAATCCCATGAAAGTAAGTTCAATACGAAAAAACTTGTAAGCTTATTGCTGTAATAAATAGGAAACCTTTTTCGTCAATGAACAACACAGCTGAAAATTTCCTTCAATAACCTTTTTGAGTAATCAAATTTACTCGAGTAGCACTCAGATATCGAAGCAGTTCAGTCTAAATCGATAATGGATGAACGTGATGTTTTTCGATGATTCTGACCTCTCCCATTCTCATTAAGAAATTTAGCGTTTTTCTACATCATGAAATTTTTCATCGACTGAAAATTTTATATCAAATTGTACTCACTCGTTAGCTTTTTGCTGTTTATATCATTTTAAATTAAATCAGCTATAAAATCGGCGTTACGTTAGTTTAGTGAATTTTATCAGAAAGGTAACTTGTATCCCTGAAGAAATCTAAAAGACTCAGTATCATATCAAAATGTCCAACAGGAGTCATACCGCTCACGCCCAAAATTTTCCTCAGACAAGGGAGTGAAAAAATCGCACACATTGAACAATTATTCTGCCATGATTACGGCGATTTTTTCCAAATTCACCAATACTTCATGCATTCGCTTACTTTCGTCCGTGGTGCCGCAAAGTTTGTTCTGTGGCACGCTGACGTTGCCCCTGAGGCATACAGTCGTGCTGATGCACACCCGCACGCAAGGGCTGAAAGAAAATTTGCCGATGAAAAATATTACAGGGTCTGACCGAATATAAATTCATCACTTCAAAATCAGTTCGTCGTTATGCTGTTCATCGACATAGTCAGGCGCAACGGTAGACGGCTTATTGAAACGAATTTTTCCACCATAGCTGTATGCCGCGCATAGGAAAATCCATAAGGGGAAGAGTCGAGATGAACTAGCTACGCTGAACATCATTCTTATTGTGAATGAAACCATGGTCGTTGAAAACTGCTCTGTAACATACAGCAAATATGGCGCGATGGATCGTACGAGAATGGCATATACTCGTAGTTCTAATTTTCATGATAAATATCAGAGGCTTTGATCACGCCACACAGTCGGAAAATCGGACTGTTATTCAGAACAAGTTGTCATGAAAAACATATACAAAACAAGAATTCATCTTTGTGGTGATTTGAGCACCTCAAAATTTGAAGGTCGATGTTGGCTTTTGGATCATGCCAATTTTCGGTGTTCCCAGCATCTACTTTGTGTGTTGTGGTGTGAAACCCCCACTCTACTTGTGCTTTCTTATTTGTGTCAATTTTGAGAGTGATCTGCAAAACAATACCAAATTGCGCATCTGCGGTCAATTTCCAATAGTTACTGTAGCAGGGAAATGGTCGACAACCAGTGCGAATATAGAAGACTAGAATTTTATGAGCCTTATTTCAAAAATCCTAAACCTCAGTTTAGGAATTCTTAGTTGCAAGTCGATTCTTGATTATGTCAGCTGAGTCCATGCAAATACTTACATTGCGCCATGCTATTCTGATGACCTTCTACATGAATATCCGAAAAATTTTAATCCTGTGCAATTTCCACCTAAGGATTCCTAAAGGCGGCGGCCAACGAGTAAAGATGAAGCTTTCTTGTTAGGGCATTATTATTGTATTTGTCAATGAAGAAAACTGTGACATATCAAAAAACCCACGTAACACGTCATCAACCTGCATAATCTTCCTACAGCAATCCATGAGTTGTTACTCGATTTTCCTTGCCATTTTTTTGTCCTTTTCATATTTTTTATTACACACACAATATGTATTTCCTTATCTTTCGAATTTGTCTAACATTTATTTCTTTGAAAGAAACACAGAAAAGAATTGATAATTTTTTCATAAAAAGCATCATGAAAACTAGTTTTTCTTCTCTCTCAATTCTTTCCAAGTCGATTCCATTCCTTGCTCATAAAATTTTTATCCCAAAATCGTCCCTCATATGACCAATTGTCAAGCAGGCCTGACATGAAAAAAAAGAAGAACCTACCACATGATCACGAAAAAAATTATCGTGAAATTCCAACTTTACTTTTTATGCTAGTTTTTATGTAACTGTATTGCTATGTTTTTCCTAATTTTGGCTTCTGTTTATACTTTGGACTCCATTTGTTCTCCTCCATTTCATCATTGCCTTGTAAAGCATTGTCTGTCTTGCTGTTGTATTTGGGCCAACATGCCTGCTAATAAAATAAAATTTAGAATCTGTCTATGGACTCTGAGGTTAAGTTGTCCAAGAGAGATTCCATCCTGATTCCGTTTTCCTCCGTTTTTCTGAGTCCCTATCTGAGTCTTCATTGATCCTTGCAGGCGTCAACCATGTTTGGATTCAGAAATCAATCCATTATGATTTATACTCTACAGTAAAACCGATTAAGTCAGCTTCCAAGTGTTACTCTCGATTATTCTTGCATTCGAATCCACTCTTACCATAGAATTCGCCTGATCGTGTATATGCTGCTGCAGCAACCTAAGTGTTGCGTACCAGAATCCCATCTAAGCCTTACAAAACTTTGACAATGGAACAGATAAGAATCGGAGATTCAAATTCATACATGACTCATACAGAGGGAGTTTGAGAAAAAGCTGTGGAATATGTTCTAAAAAATGCCCAGTGAAAAAGAATACACTTTGCACATCCACTGTTTTTGATTATTTTTCTCGAGTATGTCACTCATCGCCTTTATTTCCATTTTCATAACAAATAAATTATTATTGTCGAAAATTTTCTGAAAGTGAGCCCACGCTTCCGATGTTGGTGATAGAGTAATATTCTTGCTGTTTATTGGTAAACTGACTGTGATTTTACTAGATGGAGTGATACTGACAGATGTACATGTCTATAGGCATACATGTAATTGAGATTAAGGCATCACCCAGGAATCGTAAGCCATATTGCGACCTGAAGGACAGTATATTTAGCCCCTGGAAATCATCTGACATCATCAGTCACCTGACTAGAGTTTTTCTCGGCACTGGTCTAATAGACCCCTGGCCGCAGCAGGCGGGTGCGTTCGGGTAAAGCAGCAGCAAGCCCTGGTCAGGTGGGAGGTCTGGGTCGGATCGGGTGGTTCGGATCAGGTCGGGTGGTCCGGGTCGGGCCTTGGTGGTTTGTCTGAATGCGGGAAAATTGCCTCAGTTGCTCCATAACAAAAGTTCTAAATCTCTTAAACTAGATTAAAAAGCTTAAAGATCAAGTAACAGAAGTATAGTGTAGGATCTGTGAGGGCCAACAACTGTCATATTTGTCAGGTCTAGTCGACAGTAATAAGGGTCACTACAGCTACCAATTAACTTCAGCCACTTTTGAGGTCTCCTATTTGGGTGCCACATTTTCCTAGAGGCCCAACTTGTTGAGAGGGACGAATAGAAAAGGGCGAGTGGAAGAGGACGACTGAAAGCGGGAGTGGAAAGAAAGTCCATAAATCTTTTTGTTGATATTTTTCCCTTCTTGTTCTGTTTCTTCACTTCTTGTCTCACCTTTTCAATTTGTTTCCCCCATTCTTCTAATCATGTCCAGCTTTTACTAGTTTTCGCCCAATTTTTTTCAAATCATGTTGTAATCAAAAATAATCACATTTCATTTTGAGATATTTTGAACTTATCACGAGGTCGAACCTTCCAAAAATCGTGTCTTAAAGTGAGTAACAAACATCGTTTTTATGACTTGAAGATGAAAACTGACCTCTAAATCTAAAAACAGTGAAAAGATACTGCTGAGCATGTCGATTTGAGCCTGAAAATCAGAACATGCTCTAATTTGACTTGCTAGAACATGAGCAGGTGCCATAGCTAGTACTCGAGTTGTAAAAAGTCAAGCCATACTTTTTGGCATGCTGGCACAAAGATCTGAGATGGCAGCTCGGGCAATGTTCATTCTTGCGCCCTGACTTTGCTCTGCCCTAAGTAAGCCCTTAATTGCAGGCTTCTCAAACCCACAAAGATTGGGAGCAGAAATGGAGCAGACACACTTTGTTCTACGTTCTGTGATTCTATCTTAACCTCCAACAATTTTCAATAATTAAACAACAGTACCAGGTTTTGTCATTTTGCAATTTTTCCAGTATTCTATAGGAAACGGGCTATAAGATAAGCATAATTCAGAAGTGAAAAAATCTCAGGATTTTTTTCGCCGATTGTCGCCGTCTGTCCTAGGATTTAATCGGCGGCAGTCAATGATTCTAAGGAATAAACGGGCAATTTGTAGAAACGCCAATTCAGAAGTGAGAAAATATTAGGTTTTTTGTCGCCGATTAAATCCTAGAAATCAACAGTCAGCGACGATCGGCGATTCCATTTCTGAATTGGGCTTTGCAGTTATGAGTTCTACCAAATAAGCGGTAATCAAATATGTGTTGTTGAACATTCTATCCTTGATAATATAAGATCGCAACACTAACGACCACTGCACCACATAATTTGAGGTGAAACTAAAAAGAATGTGGTTAACTGTCGACAAACGTGAGAAAATTTTTCAGCCACCAACATAATTTTGAAAAAATTATGTCAGCCTGTAAATTCCAGTATGTCAACAATACCGATGTCACCAGATGATCACAGTTTGCGGAGTATTTTTTATATATGGTTTCAAGCGTATAAATGCTGCACTGAAATACCAAGTCTCCCAAGTTTAATCTACAATTTTGAATTTGAATTTTAGGTTTAATACATTACGGAAAAAAGGTCATGTTTTCAATCACATCATTGGCGCCCAGCTTAGCCGTCTTACAGTCTATAATGCAAATCATTGGGCCTACGAATGCCATCAAATTGGTCGATTTCGCTTCACAATTCGATGAGAAACTGGTCAGAAACGATTTAGTGGTCAGCAACAAAGTTTTGCAGAGCAACAAACGTTCTCCGAATGTGGAAATAAACATCTTGTTGGACATTTCACGAATTGTGTTTCCGAAGGTACTGGCGTTGTATGTCAGCATACGAAACCCATTGGGCAAATTGACTTCCTACGAAAAAGCTTTCGACTACTACGACGAAATGTACATGAGGATCGTTATGGGAGGACTCCGTTTTGATGATTCGGCTTATATTATAGGGTAAGTCTTTGATATATAACCGGAAACTGACTGTTTAAATTTATTAAAAGAATTAGCTATGCTCTTAGCCGGGCTTTCAGAAACTCGGCAGCTTAAGAGAGTGAAGACGGTAATCGTCTACGTTTGATAGGTCCACAAACTTCTGAGTGAAGCAGACCAAACAACATTTGAAAGTATGTATTTTGTGCAGATTTTTAATAGTGAATAAATAAAGAACTATGGTCTGGCTGACTAGTTAGCATCACTTGTTGGGTAAGCCTCTGATCTAGTGCAACAGTTCTCACCCAGACCTGGCAACAACAAACACTAAAAAGTAAATGGCCCTCACAGAGCAGACCTCGTAGACTCCCAGAGCCAAATATGTATACAATGGTAGGAATGAGGTTGGAGAGACTGTTAACAGTACGCCTCCTACTTGTTGTCTGCCAGAAAGCAACGCCCGGGCCTAAAGCCCTTCACAACAAAGTGTGTACCATCGACGGTATGGAAATATAAACAAAAATAATACCTAGAAGAGAGTGGACGAACCACTAAAACTATGTAAATGTTGGACAGAAAGATGGGTAGAAGATTCACTCAATCTAAACGTGGGCATGAAAATACCAAGAATAAAATAATAACATTAATGATTTTCATAATTACTCTTCTTTTTTCTTTGGGGCTCCATTGCCATGCAAATTTGTCTGCACCTGCCGGATGCCTACAATTGATTTGCATGTCAACTTCCCCGGCATGTACTCTCATTGGTGAGCAGTTTGAAAGATGTTCATGTCCATACCACTTATGGCAGTTCGGTTGAGATATTACTGTGTGTAGTGCTGCTTACCAGTTGCAACACAGTTGATGAAGAATATATTATGAGCCAAGACATCCGGAGTACGGAGTAACAAGGTCTCAATGGGAGGATTCTCGTTTTGACATTGGTGGTAATCCAGTGAAGACCATGGCAGCATAGGAATCTTGAGGCAGGATCTGAACCAAGCTTTCGAATAAAATTCAGTCGGAATTTATCAGAATGTTTTTAAACGTAGATGTTCGTCATGTGCTCTTTCAGTTCCAACGAAAGAATTAAACTTTTTGTGATAATTTTCAACATTTTCACATCAAATTTTCAAGTTTTTTCATGATAAAGTCTTCAAACAGCACCGAATTATTTCAACATCATATTTGTTCGATGCTCCATATATTTTTTGTAACATTTATTTGGAAAAAAGTTGACCTCTACATCTCATGGTTTAAATGTCCCAAAACAAAGAAAATTCTGGGAAGCAGCGAGAACTCAGCTGGGGGTTAGCCATGGTTCTGTCCAGGGTCAGGCCCCCGAGAAAACTTTCCTTAAAATTCCCCTTAGAGCACGCATGGCGAAAAGTGGAGGATGAGATTCGAAAAATATGCAAACCATGGAGAAATTTATAAGCGTAATTGACGTGGGTTTCTCTTTTTTAGAATGCTACTTTAAACACAACTTTCTTTTCGAACTTCATTCTATTACACTAAATTAAACGGTAAAAAAGAGAAAGTGCTTAATATGATTTATGATAGCAAATGTCTATAACTTTAAAAACCAAGACCATAACTATTTCCGAGGCACTAATCATTACCAATTTTTCTGATCTTCTAAGAGGACACGAACGAATGCTAATTGATTACACAGGTCTAAATCTACTGGTTAAACGAAATCGAGCCGTTTGACTTTTCTGATGTACTCGATTCAAATATAAAACTAATAGACTTCATTTGCCTTACAAGGATGGTTATGAGCAAGTGTATGAGTGGGGAAAAAATCAGATGGATCGGATCTGTGCCAGATCTGCTACTAACTGCACATCTGCTACCTTAGTAATCAGATCTGTCGTTTAATGCATTCTCCTTGATATTTCGGTCTATTTATATATCCACTAAGCTCGTCCAAATGCTTGAACTTTCAACTCTATAAATTTTTGGGTAAATAACCATGCTGAATCCAATGGTAAAATATTATTGAAAGAATAGTAAGCTATGCACATCGTGAGTTCCAAATAACTGTAGACATTTTTTTTCGAACTTCCGCTGCATCAATCTTGAAGATTTTGCAAATTTTGGAATATTTTTCTTCGCACAGTGCAAAACCAAGAGATTGACGACCCTTTTCATTTTCTTGTTTCCTGTCCAGAGATGCATTCTTATGTGTTTTAAAATGGGAAATGTTACAAATTTTCTTTTTTAATTGATAATTCTTAGTATTATTTCTAGTGTGCTGTTAGAAAACGGGATTCTAGCTTATTTTAGCTTTTAAACATCAACATATTATGGAAAAATGTTTGATTTTGTATTGTTTTTGACTTATTTGATAAAAATCATTCTTCTTGATTATTCCCACAAAATCTTGTGATCCTTTTCGATCTTCATGAACATAACCTTTTGCATCTGGGAAATGATGTAACATATTCAGCGTAGGACAATTGTAGAAGTTCTTGCTGTTTGAAAAATCCAATTTCTTTATTGCTTGCCTAAATTTTGAATTTTAGGTTGCTTCATGGAAAACTCGTTAGAAAAATTAGACCTTTCATTCGGGGAATTAATGTAAAGATTCATTATCCAGTGTTGTAGAATATCAACAGACAAAAAGTTCTTTGGTGCTCTGCGCACGCCGGAAATGAAAATATTCGAATGGATCATGATCATCGATGATTGCTATAAACTAAGTTGAAAAAGTGCATGTTTGAACCTTCAGGAAGCCTCAAAATCAAAATTTTCTCGCTCCTACGTGGCGAACAAATTAGTCCTACCAGCCTATTCATCTCTCGAACTTCTTTAATGTTAAAGTTTCTTAAAACCTACCTTCGGTTCACTATGACTGAAGAAAGATCCTCGAATTTGATACTATAGAACATTCACTTCAATCGGAAGATTAATGTTGAAAAAATTATAAATGATTTTGCAGTAAACAGTCTTATGACATTAGTATGACATCTGAATAAAATTCTGTGTGGAGAAATTCAACAGAAAGCATTGAGCTGCGTAGAAAATACAATATTTGCACCATTATTAATTTTGAAGAATTAAAAATTTCAATCACGACGCCTTCAAACAAATCCAGGCTAAGCGGGTGAACCCATCTGAATGGTTTGGAAATTGTGGTTGTAGTGATGGTGGTGTGTGCAGTGAAAGCCCGAACAGCCAGATGCACTACTAGTGATATACCCATTCCCGTGGATGGTATCAATGTTGTTTGCCCAAATCTAATGAACCTAATAATAATGTATCATCAGGAAAATAATGCTCGGTGAGAGGCTTGTACTCTGGGATGCATTTTTGTTGTGTGGGTCAGTACGTTTGTCGTCTACAGGCAGCCCACACATACAAGGGTGAGGAAGTATCTGTTACACTGGCTAATTTGCATAATTCTTTCATATTCAATAGAACGGTAGATAAAGAAGAAAAGGAAGACAAACCAGATGAATGAATAGTTGTACAAAAGCCCAACTATTTCTACACGAGATAGGCATATAAATTTACATAGGTCCACGTGAACGAAAAAGTAACACACAATAGTGTGGGCAAAAATCACATGCCCAGAAACTACGTGCACATGCACCAGCATGATGCGCCCGTGCAAACACATCAATTTTAAAGAACTGGGATACCTTGCGTGGGATCTTCTGTCCACCTAAAATATTTTCTGATTTGTATGAAATTCAATTTCAGCAAAGTTTCAACAGCCCTTACTCTGATAACTGCTTAACGTTTGCTCACAAGCATGTTAATCAACTTTTGATTCTCAGTGTGCTGTTTCAATTTAGATTTTCAGAGTGATTGAATAAATGACACTTGATGAGATCAGGTGTAGTGGTAGTTACCATTCTTTGCTATATTTATGCAAATTTTTGCGAGTGATTTGTGTTGCACTACTCAGTACGTTTTGGTCTATTGAAAATCTATATGCTTCATTACTATGCTTCATTCATTCTAAAATGATCGATGAAGCCGGTTGAGTTTCAATAAACGCATCCTTACTAGGGATAAGGAAATCAGTTTTAAAAATCTTGAAATGATTGAAAAAACTGATCATCAAGGGCCCTATATCCTTACGAAAAAGTTTTTGATCAGTCAATGACCCTCGCACAATTTTGAATAAAGGTTTGGCTGATACATAGCTGCATTGATCATTTCAAGATCAGTAGAGTATAGTCATCTAGAGTTTTACCGCAAACCATTTCCACATTGAAAAACCAAATGTGCTGTGGCACTCGTCATTAAGGACAATCTATGGAGCAAGCAAATTTGTTTTTTGATGCTGAGTTTTCTGAGAAACAGCAGAATTTTTGAAATTCAGTTGATAAAACTAGTCTAACCTGAAGAAATATGGATATCATGAATCAGGATTCTGCAAAAAATTCGCTGACCAGTGTCCAAGATGTAGATGCATTTAATTTCATAAACCCAATTGTTCAGACGTTCGCTTGGAGGTATCGCGAGTCGTTACAATTTATTGCCATTGACAAAGTGCCCCGACGACCTTGACCACAAGTACAACGATTCCCAAAACTGGCACAAATTGGAGTATACATTGCGTAAATTTATGGACGAAAACGCCGAAAATCGTATCGAATACAGAGTTATGTTAGACTATCCGAACAAGAAAAAATTTGGATTCCCGGCTTCCAATAGACCAGAATATCTACGTTTGAACATCCGCTTTTTTAATTCGACCGAATTAGTCATCGAACATGATCTAGATTTGAAGAACCGTCGTTGTACAGCCGAGAAGTCCGATACGTCAGATTCATGGAATGAAAATGCTTGCGTTTGCAATTTCCGACTGACTACCATAGACAAACATATTGTGTGAATAAAAATATAATATTTTTTTCAAAATAATTTTTGAACCTTCACAACCGAGGATTCGTTATGTATATAAGTTGATATTGTTGGCAGTTTCCTCTAATAAATCAATCTCGGGAATGAGTTAAAAAATTAATAATACCTGAAAATCCTGTGTACGGTGTGACGTCCTTGAAATATTTATTTGAATCTGAATATATCCTAAACCAATAAGGTTCTGAGAACATAGGATTCGACTTGACCCAATACCTAACAAGAAAAAATGTAGCTCAAAATCGGGATAAATCTTCACCGATTTAGATTTGATGATTGCTGAACGATATCCTTCAAATAAACGATGGAAAATTTTGAAAATTTCTATTTAAATTTCAGATATCCTGTGATTGTTTGAAACTTGGAGGAAAAATGGCGTTTTCTGATGCCACTTCGGCGTTTTCATGATCCCATTGGCTGTTTTGAAAAGGCACTAAGATCGACTATCATTTGATTCTTTTTCATATCATGTGGTGTGAAACAATGTGCCTCCAAGTGTAGAGCACCTTTCAATGGTAAGTAATTATAATCTGTTTTTTATAAAATGCTTCCAAATAAAAAAGTGACACAATTCAGTACTGTCGTCAAAATCGTTTAAACAGAGAATCTACTGTAAAATTTTTCAATCAAAAAATTGTTGAAGGTTAGGTCAGCATGCTCACAAATTTCCAGTCCTATATATGATATATTGTTCGTCAGAAAATCGTGAAAATCTGAAATACTACTTGTTGAATTTGTTTGTTTTTCTGGAATCTTTTAAAAATTAATACTTGACACATGATAAAAAGGAACGACCTTGCCCTAAAGCTACGCTGAACAATCTGTGGCTTTCAGATATGGATGAAATTGTGACTAAGAGAATTTTGCTCTCGAACGCAAAAGACCAGAAGCTTAGATCTGCTGAGGCGGATCACTTTTTTGGACTACCCGGTGCATAAAACCTTTCCCGTGGCTATACTTTCCACATAAAAATTCTTCAATTTTATACAAAAATAGGAACCATGTCCAAGTGTGCGATTTTCTTGTTTGGATTTCTCCTAAAAAAACTGATACTATTAGGCTAATCCTGTGATCGTCGTACGAATTTTGGATTCCTGCCAACAACCCAGGAAATCGTAGAAAAGAAAGGTTCGTAGGATTTTTATTTCTGGTTCGGGTTTGCTCAATATCCACATATCCATTTCAGGTGGGATTTTTTGTCCGAAGAATATGTTCTCGCGGGTAGATAGTCAAATAAATCCAACCTGTTTTAACCCTTATTTTTCATGCAACTGATGTGCTATAACATGGTTAGCTAGAATCATAAACGTTAATTCCACAGTGTTAGTGAACTTTTTACTTTTCCTGTGAAATGTGTCTCAACAACAGCTTAGGTTGGACTATAATCAGAGCATGCAATCAATTCGTGCAATCGATATTGTCGCATCTTGCTTACAGCATATTTTAGAGTAGTTTAATTTTTTGATGCCATTTTATCATTTCACATTTCAGAACATTTCATTTCAACATTTCAATATTTGAACAATCAATATTTCAGAACAGTTTTCGCTCACTACTGTAGGCTGGTAAACTGCGTCGAGGAAGAAAGCCTGAAGGTGATAATGACTCTTTTTCTCTGTTGATGGAAACTCGTTCTATATTGTGAATTATTCATAGTGGAATGTATGCTATTATTGCCTTTGACCAGATACCATAAATATTCGTGGTCGTTGTGTTGTGGTGTCAATTTCTGTTTCGTCATTTTTTGTGCGACTATACCGAGTTGGGTTTTACGACCAATGTGGCTCGCAGATTTGGACATTGCATCGAACAACGGCTGGTACTGCCGAAAGAGGAGTAGACTAAACTCGAAGCAGCATTAAACAATGGAGCAAACTAGGACTATCATGTCCAGGATTATGTGACTTTGCTCCACTCCTAGTTTGCTCCTCATTTGCTATGCGGTTCCTATTGCCGAAGAAAGAGAAATCCTGGACTAGGCACTCCTGGACTAAACTAGATGTATGGAATATCGTGGGAACTAGCATGAGCACTACTCATACAATAATTATGCATACAATCATACCAAACGAAAGTAGTGTAGTTGTATAGTCTGTTCTTCTTGAAATCGCTTCCAAATGATGAAAGTGGAAAGCAAGTAGTATTTCAGATTTTTGCGATTTTCTAATAAACAATATATCATGTAACACTGGAAATCTGTGAGCATACTGACCTAACCTTTACCAATTTTTCGAGCGAAAAATTTTACAGTAATAACTTTATGTAAACGATTTTGACGACAGTACTGATTTGTGTCACCTTTCTATTTGGAAGCATTTTATAAAAATCAGACTATGTATAGTAGTGTCAGTTCATTGCTGATGAGCATGAAAAGAAAATGATGTTGATAGAAAAGAAAGAGAAGTAAAATAGAAAAAGATCATATGAAGATACTTCACCAAAAAAGAATGCAAGCTTTGGATGCAGAAATTAAAGCTTCCAACACCAAAAATGCTTACTATTGCAAGCTTATGTCGAAATTACAAAAGGAAGATGCTGCTCGGGGTTCCACCTGGTTGATCAATTGTGATTCTTCGCAAAATTTAGCCCCAAGATTCCGCAACCAAATGAAAACTTCGCTAGTTTTGTAGGTAATTAAGTTCTGAAATGCAATTTCGCTGTCACACGTTTATAGATGAATTCATAATAAAACATTGTTTCAGTTCAAACCAGTAATAAACTGACTTGAACTTTGAGCATTAGGACATTATTTTGCATTGTAGATCTTTCCAAGCCGTCATACAACAAATCAATTAAACGTCTCACATATATTTTAGTAAAACGATATCGAATATAAAATTCTTGATCATTATAGCGCTTAAAAAGATTTGTTCAATCAGCAAAATAGAGATGAATTTTCAAAAAATCGGCAATGTCAATTTCATGTGCCACGTCGTCCGAATCTTCCAAAAACTCAACAGCCTCCATTATTACACAGACTAAATAGGACTTCCTACTGATTTAATACTACCCGTATCAGGATTAAAAGAGTGGACTAAATCGGCAATATTTGCGCCTCGTTTGCTCCACTTTTAGTCCACTCCTCTTTTGGCCATACCGATGAGGAGCAAATTTTAATACTGCTCCACTCTTGCGCTAGGTTTGCTACTGGTTTAGTCCAAATTTACTCCTGGACTACCTCCACGGCAGTGTTTTTTTTTGTGCCTAAACATGGTTTTTGGCACAAAAAAATTTGGAATGGCACAAAATATTTCAAGCGTTTGTGCCAATTGGCACAAAATCTTTGGCTGGTCCAACATTAAATTTTCTTGATTTTTAGACGTTTTAGGCGCTGAAAAAGCCAAAAATTTTCTGCGCTTCGCGCCGATTCAATGAATGTAATATTTCCTACTCGTATTTGGACCCGAACGCAAATGATTTCTCTTCGAACAGTTGGAGCAAACTTTGGAGGCTGTCAATGACTAATGAATCAAAAGAAATTCTGAATATTCTCTGTTCATTCAGTCAGATTCGGATTTAAAACTGAAATCCTTACTTTTTGTGTTTGATTGATTCAAATCGAAAAATCGATATCGTTGATACAATGTTTCGACCGAAAATTAACACAATTTTAGACTTTATTTTCTCTAGCCTTTACATTATATAGATATTCGCAGTCGAAAATTGAATCAATTTGAACTTCCTGAACAATTCTAGAGTTATTCAAATTTTCTCAGCATTTTTTAAGTCGCTGTGAATGATTTTCTAGCAATTCTTTGTCTTGCTTATTTCACTGTCGTGGTTAGCTGAAAAATAGGTTGGGCACGATTTTTACAAAAAATTGATGCGTTAAACGTAGCTTCAAATGGGTATATTATTATCAAACATTTGGCCTAAAACTTTTCCGCGGTTTTCAGTATGTTTCTTGTAGAAAAAAATTTTTTGTGCCATTGGCACAAATTTTTTTGGCCTCTTGTGTCAATTGGCACAAATGTCCGTGCACAAAAAAAACACGCTGCTTTTAATACTGGTTTACTCCTCTTTCGGCAATACCAGGCTATATGTTATACCATTGTCGTTAAGCCGCAGCTCAGCTGTAGCTTAACTCGTACACAAAAAATGTCGGTGAAGTTAAGCTACAGCTGAGCTGCACTTGAACGGCAATGCTAAAACATATAGAGTTAAGGTACAGCTTAATCTGCAGCTTAACTTTCTCGATATGTTTAGTAGCTGCAGCTGAGCTGCGCCTTATCTTTTCGTGTGAAGAAAATGTCTCCATGGCGCATTGCCCGGATTTTATCCCAAAACTTTTCGTTCGATTATCGATTTTTTCACAGTCATTAGTAATGGTTTATCGACTAGGAAAAATTTCGCTTTGTTGGAACTTTGCCAGTAGCTTGCGTAGGCAGTTTTGGAAGTTTGTTGAACTATTATTTATGTTTATATGTCAAAATGGGCCAAAAAACAAACGAAGTGCTAAAATGCTCATCCCCGAGCTGTCAGGACGAGTTGCCAGTACCGGCGAAGTTCCAACAGAAGGCGAAATTTTTTAGTCAATTGAAAAAATCGATAATCGAACGAAAAGTTTTCGGGCAAAGCCTGTCAATGCGCCATGGAAGCATTTCTTTGTACGAAAAGTTAAGGTGCAGCTCAGCTGCAGCTTAACTCGTACACAAAACATATCGAGAAAGTTAGCTTATGCTGTAGCTTAACTCTATATGTTATAAAATTGCCGTTAAGGTGCAGCTCAGCTGTAGCTTAAATTTCTCAACATGCTTTGTGTAGGAGTTAAGCTACAGCTGAGCTGAATCTTAACAACAAGGATATAACGTATAGAGTTAAGCTGCAGCTCAGCTGGAGCTTAAGTCGCTTTGATGAAACCGGCCTCTGTTCCCTTCATAATTTTTCAAAATGTATACAGCAAGGGAGAAAGTTTTACATTTTGTGTTTGTTTTCAGTGTACAATTTAACTTAAAAATTCACTTCCCACTTTTCCCGCCTTTCTCTGCATATCGATTTTACATTCTTTCTCCAGCTTCTCAGATCAAGAGAGCACTTCAAGCCCGAGATTTTTAATAAATAACAGTTTTTTATCGTCTCATGGAGTATAACCTCAACATTCAGGCAGAATTTTGCACATATCAGTCGAAAGGATGTCCGTTGCTTTGAAAAAGAATCACAAGTTTAGAAGTCTGTTGGAACAAGACAGGTTCACAGCAAAATTTTCCAAGTTTTCAAGCATTATTTAAGATCTGAGAACAAGTTTTGACAAGTTTGAAGTTTACAGGATAAGAATGATGGTTTATATAGCTCAGAAGTGACGATACTTTTGAAAAAATAATTCCCCCTCAGCAGTGTTTCAAAACACATATTTGTCCAATTGTAATGACTAGATTTGAGAAGCACTTTACTTTATCCTAAAGGGACAGTCAAAACGATGTACAACGGAACGGTGAATGGGTTATACAGGGCGATATGGATAATAATCGACGGCTGCTTTGAGACGTCAACAACAACAAACAGGAACAACGCGGTCACAGCTTTCAAATAATTAACGGCCTTGGTTTAACTGCTTTCGTAAAAATGTCAATTGACATGCTGTGACCCCGTTGGGTGGCTCGCTTACTTCCACTTCAGGAACCTCACCCAGCTAGTACTGGCTATAGGAAGGCCTATAGGTACTCTGGTGCTGTCCTGGGGTGCTGCTGTAGGGTAATGGACAATGCTGCCAGGTCAGGGGTGGCAATCCTTGGTCCCATTCAGTATGCAAGATGGACAAGGTCATTCGAGGAATGACTTGAAATAGGGACCCGATTGTAAACCAAAATTCCCCTTTTTAGCCCTAACCCAAGAGGAACAAGGGCCCTTCTACCTGACGGGAGACTCAAGGGAGAACGGACTTAAGAAAGGGTTCCCCAAAATACACCCTCAACAATAATAATCTCCTGGGAAGACTTACCTAGTCCTGCCTCCCAAATAGGATTGGATGAAAGGGTGGCAGGTCCCTGGTTTCTTCGGATAGTGGTCAGCAAACGGGGGAAAAGGTCCACTCAGTTCAGCAATGGCTTATATCGGGAGGTCAAAGGGATGCTCTAGTATTCAATGGACGGGTGACCAGGCGCTATATGGGCAACAGGCGTTCTCTATACCAGCCCAGGAGGTGGACACAGTGAGTAGGAAGAATATGCAAATTTGGCAATGGATGCAAGGGGAATGCGATCATTCAAATTTATTATAAAATAAGGAGGCAGCGAATGCGGACTGAAATACAAACTTGGAGGTGAGCAAGAACCCAGCAAATGAGCACAAAACAGGCTCTTTTAAGGACCTCGTAGGCCTGTAATATGGCCTGGGCGGAGCTTACGATGCCCAAGCTAACTTCTGCAGCAGAAATCGGTGCAAAAGATGCCTATGGTCACATAGACATTTTCCACTTCGAATACATTTAGCATTGGGAACAAGTTTCATTCGCATGCTCAACATGTAAGCATCTGTAATGAAAACTTCTAACTAGTTGCTTTATGTCACAAATATGTTGCTAGTTTTTACTGATAAGAAGGTGCACATGATGCCCTAATTATGGCCGTGAGCTCGTAGAGCTCGTTTGGTGGAAGTTTTGATTAAAGGGTCATACTGTAGCCTACGTGCAAAAAGAAAACAAAAAAAATGACACAAAAATGCATGTAAAACATAATGAATGAAAAGAAATAAAAGTAAGTAACTGTCAAATAAAAAGTGGTGAAAAACATAAAATATCAGCATGATGGAAATCATGTGACATTTGGGGAAAATTGATCGGCACATGACACTATTACATTTATCAAGAATCTTCTATAAATGTTACTGGCTGGTGCTAGAAACACGATATTGTAAATAGTACTGCATATATAGATTATTTGTACAAGTTACTACTTACTGCCATGGCCCAGTCGCTGGATTACGGAATGTCATCCAAAAGGTCCACGATTTGAATGCCACGAGGGCCAAAAAACAGTATTGTAAAACTTGGATCACATATCTTGTTAGACTAGTCTGATATTTGAAGAAACCTGGACATAGATTCTGTAGACTGTTTTTCAATAGTAGGAATAGCCATATGGTATCCACAATGAAACTTTGCTCAAAGTCTCAGTAAAAATTTAAATGAGTCATTAACCATGCCGACAGTTTTTACTTGAAATTGAATAGCTTTCTGCATTAAAGCAGTGCAATTAGACAACTTCTACAGTTTCTGGGCAATTGAATTACAGTGCACGTGATGGTCAATCTCATCATTTTTTATTAATTAATATCAAAACTTGACGTAATCAACTGGGGGGATAATATATTTGGTGAGGAAATTAGAACTGGATACCCAATTTGAAGCAGCAGCTAATAGTCGACTGATAAGATATTACCTTTTTGTTTTGCAATATGAATAGTAATCAATTTTTACATCATCAAGTAATTAATGCTTCTGTAATGTTCAAGGAACACTCACTGTGATAACCACAAATTGTGTTAGATATTACTTTACAGTATGATCACGTAATATGATGTCCGCATGTGCAGTATTTTCCTGCAAAGTTGCAGTGATTGCCATGATATTCTATGATGTTGTTGAATATTGTCTGATTTTTCATCAGAGTATAGAATTTTTTTGCATATTCATTCAGTTATTCGCTTTGCTAGTAGTGCTTGCTGTGGGCGGGCTATTCTATTGTTGTAGTGTATTTCCGCCAATTTGTAGAATTACCCATATGTTTGTCGATCTTTGAAGAGGGGCGCAAGTACAAAGTGGAGTGAGCGATGTGGACCATTGAAAGACGTCTTACTGTAGCCCAAATCGGCACGTGTGCATTGGGTTCGTTTTTTTTCGTATTATTACTGTTATATGTTATTCACATTGGCCCGCCTCCCACAAAGAATATTTTGTGTTTTTCCCCCAGCACGTGGGAGTTTTATACTATTCTCGCCTACTCATGTTTGTATGCATAAGTGTGTTTTTTGTGTTAGATAAAGAGCCACCCAATGGGGTCACAGCATGTCTTTCACAATGCACCGACAATAAAGCATCCATTCCCAATTTCGTCTTTAACAAAGCCATTGTAGAAAAAACGTGTTTGGCTGAAGCATTGAAAAATGGCATAGAAAACAAATTTAAAGCTGATTGCGCAATTTTTTGAAAGCGTCTTACTGTGGCTAGAATGAGGTTTGGAGAACGACAAGCTTCTAGAGAGCACAAAATCACGATTGCACAAGGTTCTTCCCTAAATTGTTCACAAATTTCGACTGATTTTGACTCAAAAATGGTGTAGAAAAGAAATTTAAATCTGATTATTCAGCAATATTTTTTGAAATCAGCAATTTCCAGCCCCATCCATATTTGAATGAACACTAAACCTAAAATTGAGCAGCCTAACATTATCAGTATCCAAAGGTTTGTAAATTATTGGACGAAGTCGAAATTCGCTGATTCGATGTCTGGCGTCAGTGACCTGTTTTTGAAGAATAAATTCAAAAATATTTGCCTATCTTTTACATTTTTAATCCATTTGCCATTCTTTTTTAAATTTTCGCGCTATTTGACTTCTTTTTTTTAGACCAGTTGAGTTATCGGTTTTTCGTTTCGGAAAATCAAAACTTTGTATTTGTTTTTTTTTTGTGTTTCATAATGGCCGCCACTTTCGCTGTCGTTTCCATCGTCTTTGTCATCGTGCATTTTTTCGTGTATTTTTTAATATAATAATTGAAATTGAGCCGCACGAAAGGAGCAGCAATTAAAATCGTGCACTTTGTCAAAAATTTATTAATAATTGTGCAATTTTTTTTACAAATTCTCATCAAAATTTTGCATTTTTTGTAAAAACTTACTGAAAATTGTCAATTTTTGTTTTCTAAAAATCTAATAAAAATTCCGCCTTTTTTCTAAGAATTTACTAAAAATTTTGCATTTTTTCCATAAATCATTGTCAAAAAATTTTTTTCAGCATTTTTCTAAAAATTTCTTCGAAATCGTTCATTTTTTCTAAAAATTTCCGAGAAATTTTTACACACTCATAAAATTTATCGAGAATTTTGCATTCTGTTTTACAAATTTCTTCAAAATCGTGCAGTTTTTCACAAATTTATTAATAATTGTGCAATTTTTTTACAAATTCTCATCAAAAGGTTGCATTTTTTGTAAAAAATTTACTGAAAATTGCGAATCTCGTTTTTCAAAAAATCTAATAAAAATTCCGCCTTTTTTCCAAGAATTTACCAAAAATTTCGCATTTTTTCAAGAAATTATTTGTCAAAAAATTTTTTTCAGATGATATGCACTGCGCGAAGAGTTGCCAAGCGAAACGCTGCCGAATTGGCCATTGCGACCGTTTCAAAAAGTGCGCTTGCCTACGTTGTTCACAGAAAAGAATTTGAAATGAAGATGAGAGAATTTTTTGAAATGAAGAATTTTTTTGAAATTTGAAATTTTGAAATTTGAAATGAAGATAAAAGAATTCGTTTTTTTTCATATCAGTAGGATTCAAATTAAAAGCTATAAATTGTCACTGGACATGAACAATTTTTTTTATTCTTTATGAATGAAACAACTTGTGCGTTGCCTTTCACATTTTTTGTTTATGTTTTTCTTTCTTTTTTGCTTATTTATTATCTTTTTTCCCCTGCTTTTCTTTTCCATTCTTTTCTTTGTATTTCGTTTTTTATGTTTTTTTTTACTTTCTTATTTTTCGCATTTTGCATTTCTTTGGTTTTGTTTCTCCCTCACTTTTTGCCTTTTATTCGTTTGTTTTGCTTTGTCCTGTTTTCTTTTGTTCTTTGTTGTATTCTCTTTTCATTTCTATATTTTTCGTTTTTTTGTTTTGTTTTTTCCTTTCTTTTGCTCTGCTCATTTTGTCTGTTTTTTTTGTATTGTATCAAAGTCCAACGGACTGTGAGATGTGGGCGAGTGTAATTGCGTAAAGAACCAGAAGACTCTCTCTAAAATCAGAAGACTGAATCTTCTCCAATTTCCGAGTCAACATCCATGTTCTTGGGGTGGGGGTGGTTCTAGAAGCCCCGCTGTGTGTTAGAGTACAGTAGCACCTGCTATGTGAATTATTTTCCAAATTGTCCCAAGGGTTCAAAACATATGAACCCATTTTTGTATTTTGAAAAACAGTGTTTTTTGCAATAGAATGTGTCAACCTTTCCATTTCCTGCTGAGTAAATTAAGAGTGCGAAAATGTGTGACAAAAACAAAGTACTTGAAAAATAGTCTGGTTTTCAACTAGGAAGCCAGACTCTACGAAAACAATAGAGAGTACTAATGGATTTCTAATATGGTACATGTGAGGAGAAAATGAGGAATAACTAGAATATATATATTTTCGCCAAAACTTATGCAAAAATTATACAAATTTTTACACTCCTTGACAGTTGCTTCCAACTGGTTTGACCATCACTGCTAAGGTCTATGAAGACCAGCTTGATTGTGTACAAAACAGCCTGGATTGGTTAGGCCTTTTATTGTGTAGGCATTGCAAATCTACCTGCAAAATGGCTAGGTGTGATTGATGGTATTAGGGCATATTTTGATGATTAATCATGCTTCATGCAAATGTAAATTCAGTCAAATTTCTGATATTACTTTCTCACCAATTCTCATTTCAAATTTATGACCATAGTTTTAATTATTAATCACCTTCTGTGAAAATGAAACTACCGACAACCTCCATACCAAGTGCAGTGCCAGGTGACATTAATCCTCAAAAATTAGCATCTGACATGTGTCCTAGAGGTGTCCCATGTCCTGTCTGGACGTGTCTTTTTTGGGAGCACAAAGTCTGCTCTCCGATGCCTTCCGGTGGGGTCTGGATGTATCAGGCCTAGACCGTTAATTTCGCCTGGTAGCGTACATTAGTTGTGCCTATTAACACTTACGATGTGCAGTAGTTTCACTTGTGGCTTTTGAACATGGATGCTGTGCTCATTTACTTGGAATCTTAGCTCCTATGTATTCAGAAAAAATATTCCCCAAATACATTCGATAGGTCCTACAACATTACCATCAAAATTAGTTCCATTTTAAATGCAGCTGATGCCATCACTTTGGCCGATTTTACTT